>ML809232.1:200192-217096 GCA_009831015.1 Picea engelmannii
TTTATTAATATATAAATTTTTCATATTTAGTTTTTATATATCAATATAAAAATGCTTTATAGTCATGTTATTTTTTCAGGAAAATTATGAAAACCCCAGAGGACCAACGAGATGATATTCAAAATATGCCAATAGGAATGTTAAAAAAAGTGTACAAGGAGATGGTCAAAGAAATGAACATAATTGCATCGCAGGATGAGCCATCTCAACAACAACGTGCTTCAAATGTATATAATCATTGAATTTTTCTATTAGGTACAAATAATTAATTTAGCATTAAATATTAATTTCCAGATATTCTCTTATAGAAAAAAAATGGAACTCATTCTGAACATAAAACTGGACGACAAGGAAGAAAATGGTTGATAGCAAAGTTTGTGAGTAATTGTTATTTCTTTATAACAACTTAATGTTTTTTTTTGTATATTTTAAGTTGTTTTACAACAACCATCCTTGAACGTATTCAAACAGGTACTAACATACAAAAAAGAGCGATCAGAAAAATTGATTAACATTGAGTTAAGTAAGGGTTGTGAGTATATGTTGGTATATCAAAATTTAATTATGGAATTTGTAAGTATAATCTATGTTGTTTCACTTATATCATTTTATAATTAATGAAACAAAAATAATACTTTATATTAAATGTATGATTTATTATGGGGTATAAAACTTGCAAGAAAGAGAGTATGAAACCGAGCCAACAGAAGAATTGTTGAAAAAATGCATGAGATTTGATTTTGAACATGTGTATGATTCACGAGTCAATTCTTTCTTTGGTACGTCACTTTTCAATTTACATTCATGTATATTATTTATTTCAGTTTTCATTATTCTCACCAGTGTAGATAGACTCATTACGATTTTTTTTTATGTTTGTAGATGGAACATGAAGAAGATGAAAACAATCAAGGCAATCAACCAAACATTCAAAAAAATAACCCAAGGCATGGAAGTAGCTCAAGCACTAACAACAGTTCCAGTGAAGAATGATGACCAATATATTTGGATATCAATGTAATCTACAATTGTATTTTTTTGAAATAATTGTCTGTGAAAATCAAACATTTTTGTTTAATGTAATGGACATAGTGTCCCAATATAAAGACACGAGATTACCCATAACTGTCCCATTTTGTATGAAAAAGACCCTCTTATTCATATAATAAAGTATGTTTTAATTTATTCTATTGCGTTGTTCAATGTCGTTGTGAAATGTTACATCGTTGATTAAATATATGGATAAGTAAATATTATAATGAAGAGATGCAGAATCTGATGATATAACAAATTAATCCAAATACCATATCCAAATTCACTAATCAAAATATAAGATATATGTAATTTTTTTGATAAATAATAGAATTAAAAAATAACAATAATTGCACTATCAAAGGTTGATGTTTCTCGGTGCATTTTAATTATTAATATCATCGGTGCATTTAATATTTCAACATATTGGTGCATTTCATAATAAATGTGCACCGGTGTTTTTATGTAATCAATTAACATTGGTTTCAATATTTATTTAATACCACAAAATTACATTAAAAAATTGTCCTTCAGTGCGTTTAGCGTATACGAAGCACTGGTGCTTTTGTGTTATTAATATGCACCGATGCTTTAGGATTATTAATAAGAACTAGTGCGTTTTTGTTATTAATACACACCGATGCTTTTGTCTTATTGATAAGCACTGGCATTTGTTTGTTACTAAAAATCACCGATGCTTTCTATTTTTAATGCATCGAGTTTTTTTTCGAGATAACAAAACGGTGCATATTCTTTTATACAACATCAATGCTTTCTTATTAATAAAGCATCGGTGCATTCTAAGTAGAAATCCCTGGTGCTTAATTATTTTTAACTCTCCTAATGTGTTTTACTATTAAAGCCCCGGTGCTTATAAGACAAACGCCCCGGTGCTTAAATATTTTACTGCCTCGGTTCTTGATGTTAAGTATACAACATTGGTGCGGTACATGTATGTACACATCGATGCATGTACCTCATAATAACGCACCGATTTTTAAACATTCACTAACACCTCTGATTGCCCATATTTTCTTAGTTATAATCAAGTTATGTTATAGTATCCATAAAAACATCCTCTATCAAAAACAAATGTTGTAGCGGAGGTTTTTTTGAAAATTTTTGTCAATTTTGTAACACTAGAAACCTCCGCTAAAAGGTAGTTTCCTTGTAGTGATTCACGATAGAACTCATCATATAAGCCCTCAGTTCTGATAGCCAGTTGTTCAAAGAAAATGATGAAATTTGTTACTGACCCTGTTTGTTTCATCTTGGTGAGGCGACCCAAAAAATGAAATTCCCTATCAAGATGGGCATATATTGCTTTGGTGAACATGGTCCAAGTTGGGTGTCCAAGATAACATTTCTTATGCCATTTCTACCATTTCCAACGTTCTTGATCCAAGTACAAAAACCACATGGAGTTTTCTCTCATCATACCTAATATCATGAAGAGAGAAGTAGTGTTCCATTTGAGATACCCACCCAACCGGGTCTAATCCATCAAATTTATGCATCTTAAATTTGGGTACCTTATTCTAGTGATTGGGGGAACCCCAAGGGGAGTGAGAAAGAGGGTTATGCTCATAGTGGGAATAATTAAAAGCCTTTGGTTGGTATTCAAGGTGCCTTCCCTTTATGTGCGAAAAAAGGGAACGGATGGCATCAGAGAGGGTGTCCATGCAGTGTGACAGGGTTTGGTCTAGGGAGTTGATGCACTCGATCAGTTCATTGACCCTAGTTTCCAACTCATCGAGGTTCTGAGAGTGGGTGATAGGGGCCATTGAGAAATATTATGGAGAGTGATACCTCCTCTAGCAGCACAAGATAAGGAGTCTGGTGGGACAAATGGCAAATGAGGGTGGCGGGCAGGGAAAGCGGGTCCACAGAAAAAAAAGGCTAAAAATTGATAAGTACTGCTGTAATCAGGACAAAAAGAGGAAGTCAATGGTAAAGGTCCAAAATAAGGTTGTCGGGAAGGAGGTCGGGACCACAAGAAAAAATAGGTAAAAAAATAATAGGTATCACAATGATCGGGATGAAAAGAGGAATCCAATGGGCTAGGTGTCAAATAATGGTGCGGCAAGGCCCCAAACGCCTTTTTTAGTCCCGTGGAGTTATACTCCAATCTAAATAATACTGCAGTGTAAAAATGTCCAAATTCTTAACAGGAAGAAATGTGTCTACAGTAATTTGGCAACCCAAATGGAGGGGGCAAGGTTGGACAACAATAGATCTTGTCTGTTATGTTTTTGTCCTAAGGATTAGGGTGTTTAGGGTTTCTAAAGAAAAGGGTTTTCCCTATGCTATAACTCTCTCATATACGTGCAGGGTCGAATAGTAGTACTCGACCCAATATCTCAGGGCACCAACTGAGGAGGCTAGACCATACCCTTTGCCGTACTACCCAATTACCCAAGAACTAGAGAGTATCTTTCTGAGTGTTGTTCTCGGTGGAACTATAACAGTCAGGGGACCGGTCGGTTTAACTACAGAGGGATTCAAGATATCTATGCCAATCCATATACATGTGTTGTCTGACTACCAATCAAAGGGGTACCAACAGGGGACAAGGGTGGCCAACAATGTGCGCTTAAGAACAGATTGTAGTTCCTGTGTGTATGCTTCCCTAACCACGGATTAATGACAAATCACTGTAGCTTTAAGATGCCACAATACGTCTCGACCCTGGAAAAAAATTTACCCACAGTTCTTTCCCATGAAAGAGCTTTGATACCACTTGTAAGGTACCAAATCTAATATATTGAACTGAAAACAAAAGTATTGCAGGAAAATACCATGGAATAATAAAAAATGTAGAGAACCACAACCAGATGATGATACCTTTATTAATAGGAAGTTGAGTTCACTTTCCTCTTCGAGGGGGAAACTTCCAATAGAGCATCACTCTTTTACAATAATTCTCCAAACATCTTTCTCATACCTCCTACTATTATTTATACTAGTCCTACCTTCTAAAGCCATTCTAGAGGAAGATCCTTCTAGAAGCGGAAGCTTTTATTAGGTCTTCTTACATTGACTTGTTCACATTTATTTAATAGGCCTTATTAACTAACTTCGACTTTTATTACATGCAAAATATATATTACTCTAACTAATAACTAACTAAAAGGGGTTAGGATCGGATCCTAACAAAATATACCTAATATCCAATAAATTTTTAAAAACCTATTTGAATAATAGTAAGAGAGTGAGCCAAGCAACCATATGCTACCTTGTTGTCTTCATTTATTGCATGCATGTTGTCTGTTTCTAGCCACAAAATTGCAAGTGCCCTTCCTTGCCCTTCCATCTAAGACAAGTGACTTTGGACTCAATTTCCTTTTTTGGCTCGATAGGGATTGGATTCATTGAATAAGCCATCAAGTGGTATTCAACATGCTTCTTTAGTGATAAACAAACCAGGAGGTGGCACAATTTTTGAATTGCAGTCTCTAAACATCTGTTGTAGTAGGATACCCATGATAAATTCGAGCTATTTTCCTCTATGGACCTATCTCTATGACCAGGCCATGACTTACTGAGAAAAAAACCCTTAAACTTAGAAGACTTTGACTGTTTTGAGTTTAACTTGTGTCATGAATTAAGTCCAAAAAGAATTATCCCCGGTAGTGCAATTCTTATATTCAGTCTTGCAAATCCAATTCATCACCCTGCGGATCCGTATCCAGGTGCACCAATCTACACTAAGGCATGTCTTATGGTGACCCAAAAAAAAAAAAAAAAAACTAGAATTCACATTCAATAGTAAAGTTACCTCTATTTTTACTACTCTTTTATGCAAAGGGCACCATAAACCATTGTGCTTCAAACTAGTGGGACCAAATGAGTGCCACCAAAATTCTTTAAGTGGAGATGCCATAGTCCCCAAGATGGAAAAAATACTTTGAAATGTTCATAGCCTTCAAGCTTCCAAACAAGCGCGAACCTCGAGCACCAAGATTCATAAACAAACCACCTAACCATATGAGCACCAAGACTCATAAACAAACCACCTAACCATATTACCACCTTGATTAAGTGGCACTAGGGCAGAGCATAAAAGTGGTATTGTTTTCACGCCAACATGTGAAAACAATTCACCTTTGCAAAAGTTTCTTTAGCATAATTCTATTTTTAAAATTAATTTATTAAACATTTATAAATAAATTCTCACAAATTAAAAAAAAATGATATTATAATTAATTAATTAATTATATAAATATAATTATAATTTAAACTTTAGGATTAATTAAAAAAAAACCATCATATAATTACGTCCGTACACGTATTGATAATGGGCAGATTTAATAGGGATTTAGTGCTTAATAAGTTTTCTATGGACAGGATTAAATATGGCTGGAATATTCTTAGTAGTCACACAAAATAAATGGTTGTGATTTCAATCATTAACTTCCTAGCTATTATAAAGACATCCGTTTATGTGTTTACTTTTTCACATTTACCTAATCATATTTAAAAATTACTTTGATAGCTCACTGATTGTCACGTAAGTGATTAACAAAAATTACTTTCATCTTATCAGCTTTTAGGCTTTCACCAGCAGCTATTTCACTGTTGTGCTAGTGTAAATATCTTATTTAAAAATTAAAAAAAAAACACCATATAAACATTAGTAGAACTAAATGCGTCTAGGTTTTTCAGCGTTGAATGATTTGAATTTGCACGAACAGAGAGACGCGTCAGTTGAAGTAGTATTTCTAATGATATTTTCATTGTTAGCAGTAGGATAAACGTTCTACTTTGTGGGGTTTTTTGTCATTTTTTCTGTTTGATTTTGCCTTAAATATGGTGGTGAATGGTTGTATCTACAGACCTGAATTGTTAAGTTTGTATAATCCAAGTGTCTCAAAAAATTTTCAGCAGGCTGAATTCATTTAAGCATTCATAAAGACAATTTAAACAACAGAAAATAAAAATTTTATCCAAATTTACATCGCCAAATTCCGACCAATTTCTACCAAAAAAAAAATAAAACGTTTAGCCAACACCTTTCTTCTTATCGTTTTCTCCGATATTGCCTCCTGATTATCTGATTCCGAGATTATCTGATTTCGTATACGATGGCCGAGATGGCCGATAGGTTAGAAAGAGGGAAGGATGACGAGTACGAACCCGGAAATAATTTCTATGCTGATGACGATGACGATTTCGAATTGGAGGGTCTCTACGCAAATCTTCCAATCTACACACACATAAATAACAATAATTGTCCCCCTCCTCCTGCAGTACCCAGCCATGCAATCCAACCCCTTGCTCTGCTCATGACGAGAGAAGAAGAGAACCGAAAAATCTCAGAGTTCATTAGAAAATCAGAAGCGGATTGGCGAAGGTAACCAAGTTACATATTTCTTTGATTTCATTTTAGTAGTTCAGCTTACTTTCACACAGTTGCAGAGAGAGAAGGAGAGAGGCATGTTATGTTATACTTTTTACAGATATTTGAGAACGGGAGTTAGGCCAGGGCGAGGGCGAGGAAGAGGTGGAGATTACCACGAAACAAACAGATTGGAAAAACAACCACCTGCGGGATACGTTTGCCATCGATGTGGAGCTACAGGTATAACCACATAAACTCTATTGATACAACAAAAAAAATATTTGTCTCGAGCTGGTCAGTTTGTTAACATACGTTAATTCATAATTTTCTCTTAAAAATAGAAAAGCCTAGAAATGTGCACAGCTTACATGTACTCAAAAACTCTATTGATTCTGTTGCAACAGAAGAACATTACATTTATAATTGTCCAACCAACGGAGACCCTGCATTTGACAATTTTACCAATACTAGCAGATGGGAAAGGAATGTTTTTCCCATGAGGACGAATATTGTCAGCCAACCTGATGAGTACGTGATTGAATTTAATTGAAACGCATGCTTTGTTTATCTCCTAATGAAACGTTGCTGAATCTCCTCGATGGTTTAATATAATAGAATTTTATAAATAAATCAGTGGCTGCAAATTCAACATATTGTTTAAATTTTCTTCGTTTGATGATTGTTTCTGTTTTTGTTGATTGTTTAAATTTTCTTTTTTCTTTTGGCTGCAAATTCAACAAAATAAAGTTTTTAGCCACTTTCGAAATCAGATTGAACAAATTTTATTTTAGGGATATATCAATTGTTTCAAAGTGTTTTTAGGTCTCGGAAAAATCAGGAAACCCGAACTCTTCCTTCCCATGAGAAAAACTATGATTTCGGAATTTCACTATAAGTTGTTGTTGGAAGGTGTGTGTTTTGGTTAATTTATATTATGATACTAGAATTAGGTTATTAGGTTATTGGGATATATATTTTGAAATTAGATCCAATGGATTTTAAGAGTGTTTTTCTTTAATTTTTTAATGGAACAAAGATGACATATTCTTTTGTTTCACTCTGTTTTGAGAGTTATTCAATTCACAATTTTACTATGTATTTTATCAAACTTTGTTCTTATTTTAGCAAAGTTGATTTTACTCTTTATTCTTGTCAAAGCCTAGAGATACTTTAGATCTTGTAGATTAGGGTTGATCATCTCCTTGGAGTCTCTTATTTCATTTTATGGAGTAGTTATTTATCACACAACATATTCTCCTTAAATTTAGATGTAATAGTATTTTTAGCAAAATGACTCCTTCCTTTATGCCATCCCTATTTGATTTGGTGGTTTTAGTTGGGGTTTGAAGTATTTTTGGGAAGCTTCTTATTATCCATGTTGTTTATCTTATTCTTGTACATTAAGTACCTAATCATAGATATGCTCTCAATATAAAATATGATATATTTCCTTTAATTTTGAGATTATAAATTATAGAACTCTTTTAATTCTTCTTTATCATTCTCCCAAATTCTCTATAAAAACTACATCACCAAATTTCATATTCATATAAAATATCCAAATTACTTCACATCCATAAACCATACATCCAAATTTCATATGCATATAAAATATCAAAATTACTTCACATCCCATCCATAAACCATACATTCATATAAGATAATTGATGAAATCTATTTTTCTAAATAAATTTTTTCAATGATTTTTTTTCCCAACTAGTTTTTAACCTTTTTATACCGAATATAAAGTTCCCAACAATTTATATCTCAATCTACTAAGAATTTTTATTAGCTTAAGCATTGATTATTTCATCTAAAAACTAGAATCTTAGTTATCTTTATCTGACTGACATCAACATTGATTATTTAACATCAAGTATTTGATTTGAAGTGCCAGCCCTTTACTTTTGCAGAGAAGCGTTCGATAGAGCTATCAAAGGTATCCCCACATTAAAAAGCAAGAGTGCAGAAGTTATCGCTGCTTCTCCATCCACCCTCGTCGTTGTGCCTGCTTCTACTTCTGCTTCTTCATCCACACAAGTCGTTGTGCCTGCTTCTACCTCTGCCTTTCCATCCACACTCATCCGTGCTTCTACTTCCCCTGCCCAAGATGCCTTTAATCAGCCAGTGAGGCAGTTTGAAGAAATTCAACAGCAAAACAAAACTGGAAATTATGTCCAGACAAACGTATCAGCAGGTGTTTATATTTACGAAGGACCTTAATTCATTCTCCCAATATAATTCAAAATCCAATCCAAAAAATTTAGCCTGTAAATCCACCTATTGACGCAATGCTTATACAGGCCGCAGGCAGAATGGTTTTAATCGCAACAAGCCATTTCCGGGCTACGTATGTCACCGCTGCCGCACACCAGGTTTGCTATCTCTATCAAATGCCTAGTTAGTGTAGCGCCGATTGTTATACAACCCTGACACATTATTCCATTGAATTGATTGGTCTCTGATTAGAGCTTGTGAGGTTTGTCTATACTAAATAAGCTCTGAGTTCTAATATATGTGTATTTTTGTTTACAGATGACCACTACATTCGGGATTGTCCCACTAATGGTGATCCTGCGTACGACAATTATATCAGACCTCCACCGAAGAGCTTTAAAGCGAGGCCGCCCGTCCCAACTCTGAATTATGGAGTAACAACGTCTGCGGTTCCCATCCTAACCAGGCCACTTTTTAACTACAATGTCGCTCAAGGTTATCCCAATCCTGCACAAGGCTTTCCACCCGTTCAATTTTTCCCTGGGCAAGGGATGCAAGGAAGAGGAAATTCTTCCATCCACAATAACAGTTACTCACGGGCAAGAACTCATCGTCCTAACAATACATTGCGTCCTGATCAGAACCGGAATGTCAATGACATGCAAAGAGAGAGGCCAAATGAACAGCTGCATCAAGTTCCTCGTGGGAATCAAAATGATCGTGAAGGTGTTCGATGAATAACGAAAGTGGCACTGAACAGTTCAGGAGACGTCATGGTGGTAACGGAAGTAATTCATGAAATCGTAAGAACACGATGCTCAGCATCTCTAAACACGTTTAAACCCTTTACAGACGAGATTTCTTATGGGATTCCTTTTTATGTAACTCTGAGAATGCCAATATGATTCATTTTGACAAAATGTGAAAGGATATGTATTCAAACTTATCATATAATGAAGTTTTATATTAAAAATATTACTTAATTCACTTTATTTTAATTTTTTTTACACTTTTTCTTCTTCCCTTATTTCCGTTCCAGTCCAAAATAAATGTAGAGTTCTTGGGAAAATTAAGAGATTTCTAAATGCAAAGAAGTAACCTCAGTGCAAAGCTCCACAAGGTTATCCATGGCTGATGAATGCTTTTCACTTCAAATGTGTCAGATATTGACTGATTATCGCCATGAAAATAGCATTAAGTAGACTTACCATCCAACAATACCACACCATAAAATCATCACAAAATACAACAACATAAACTCATTTGCCAAATTGCATGCAGTTGATCCAAAATTTTAAGTATGTTCTATGTTTAGTAATTACTGTATTAAATTTATAAACTCATTTGCCAAATTGCATGAAGTTGATCCAAAATTTTAAGTATGTTTTATGTTTAGTAATTACTGTATTAAATTTAATTTTAAATAAATGAAATTATGTGATGACGATATTATTGTTTATGAAAATGATTATTTTATTTTAGTATATTATTTCGAATATTAATATGATTTAGAAATAATATATTTTATTTTATTTTTCATAATTTTTTATATTCCATGAGCTTCCTAAACAAGGTTGAAAACTTGGGTAGATAAGAATGTCTGGAACTAGTAGAAGTTTCTCAAGTTGGGAACCACAATAATATATATTCAAAAAATCTAAAAAATATTTTAGATTACAATGATACTTTAAATTATAATGTACAAAGATATTGATACTTTTAAATCTTATTTCAATAAAATTGAAAGTCAATTGAGGATAATGTTTATTCTATTGTAACAACTACAATATTGAAATCACTAATTTAATTTGTGTTAATAATTATATGAATATATTTAACACAATAATTTTAATATCCATAAATTTTTCCTTAAAAAATGAGAAACAAAATTGAAAATACATATGTACACTTTTAACATCTTTTTAAAATTAAACTTTACATATATAAACTTCATATAAGAAAAATTCAACTCAATCATAGCACACGATTACAAAATGATATTCTTATTACCTTCCATTTCTACACAATTACAACACAATTATATAGTTGGATTCAGATCCAACTTATTTTAAACATAGAGAGAGGGGTTGAGAGAATCTCTCAACAACCTCCAACAAGCCCAAACCAATTCTATTGTAAGAGTTATTCAAACACCCTCCCATAATGCTTTCATTACAAATATTATATCATAATTACAATACTCAAATCTCAACATAGATATTTCTCTTGATATGGTCTTCATGGGCTTTGAAATCTTTCGGTATAGGCTCTTTCTTCTCAACAACTTCAATCTTCCCTTTCAAATCATTTAAGATAACAACATTTCTAACCATCATTAGAATTTCAGCTTCTCAACCTCTTGAAGGACAATCTTGATACTAAATATTCCTCGAAGATATATAGGATATTGATCTAGGATATTGACAAAATTTCGACATTTATATAGGATATTGATCTAATTACTAGATATTTTCAGGAGTCAATCATACAATTGACCTTCTTTAAACACATCTACAACAATACACGCAAAGATAACTTGTAACTGACTATCTTGAAGCACCTAAATACAACAAAAATCTCTAGCATTTAACATACTTGTAAACATACTCAACTAGTGAATATATTCTTACATGGCACCAAAATGTGCTAAGATATGTTCTGCATTATAAAATTTTACACTCAAAATAATGTTAATAAATATTAACACTAATTCAAAATATGATCTTCTACTTAAAAACCCCATGCAACAAATGGTTTTCTTGGCATCAAACAAATTATTCCATCTTTAATTAATTATTCCATCGAATTGAAGTGGATTTCCTCTTTATAACCACAGCTCTGTGATGGCAATTAAAATTTCTGCATTTGGCTACTTGTATTATTAATTTTTTTCACTTAACTAATGTTTAAAATAATATAGAAGTGTAGTTTAGTCTTAGTTTTATAGAGATATTTGAATAAATATAATGGAAATATTTGCAATAAATTATGTATTTGTAATAATGGAATAAAAATATTTACATTTTAATTTAATATAATTTTAATTTAATATAATTTTAATTTAAAGTTCTTCATTTAGGAAACTAGTTTCCATGCTTCCATTTTCTTGATGTTGAAGCTCCCAAAAAACTCCCAAATTCTAAGGGGAAATTCCTTACCAGTTTCCAAACTCAGAACCTGAATGAGTTTCAAAGATGTTGGAAATGCGGGGAAAGTTCCATAAATATTTTGAAAACAACATAATTTTTATATAAATTATATTTTGTAGAAAATATTTTTCCTTTTTAATTTTATTTTATAAAAAGTAAACTTTATAAATTATAAAATATTTTCAACAAAATAACCTAAGTTGAATGAGTTTCCTTAACCTGGGTAATAACATTGTTCTTATTGCAATAAATACAATATCTAAATTACTAATTTAATTTGTACTAATAATTATATCAATATATTTAACACTGTCTAAACTTTGATATCCATAATAATTCTATTAGAAAATGATAAACAAATTTGAAAATACATATATAAAATTTTAACATCTTTTTAAAATTAAACTTTACATATATAAACTTCAAACATCTTTGTAGATTTGAAGCATTAATCTTGTTCTTATTGAAAAACACTAAATAATACTACTCTTGTAATATAAAAATACAATAAAAGTCAATGATATGGTTTGTTGATACCAACAAAAGTTGTGAGCAAATGCTTGTCATGGATAGAGTATTGATTTATTCTACTTTCATGTTTAGTCTGAGCTTGAAGGAAAACACATGTATGTAGTAATTTTTTTTCATATTCACAACTATAAAGTGATTATTATTAAGTTTTTTTAGGAAATGATTATTATTCCCAAGCTCCCCATTTCAAAGATGTTGAAAATAAGGAATTCCCATAAAAATATGAAAATAACACACTACCTAAATTAAAAAAACTAATATATTTTTGTTTTCAAATAAATATCTATATTGTTATAAAAATTACTATACATAAATTTTTAAATATTTTTGTTTACCTAAATTAAAAAAAAACTACAAATATTTTTTATTTCAAATAAATATCTATATACACTAAATTAAATTTTTAAATATTTTTTATTTATCTGAATAAAAAAAAAACTACAAATATTTTTCATTTAAAATAAATATCTATATTGTTATAAAAATTTCTATACACTAAATTGAATTTTTAAATATTTTTGTTTATATATAAAGATTAATTTTAAATGGTTATGACCACTCTAATATTATTTTTTTTTCATCCAAATCCATTAAAATTCTTATCAATTACACATAATACTAGTAGAGTGGGAAAGTTTGTTGGTGAACCCCTATAGGTATAACCACAAACAAACCCTAGAGTGAAGAGAGGCGATCTAAGGGTCTCTGGTGGCACTCTTCATTGGATGGCGCAAAAAGAGGCCCGTGAGACTATTGGGAGAGAACTAGCCAGCGACAGGATATGAGTTCAAGACTCATACAGAGAGTCTCTGAAAGCACCACATCTTGCCTTTATGGATATGGACGGCTGATGGGATCTTGACTAGAGCTGGTCCTGTACTTTTTGTTAGGTGCCGTCAGAAAGAAAAGAAACCATAGGAAATTGGCTGAGTTGCGGCGCAGGCTGGCAGATCCTGATTTGAAACCACTCGAGAGTAAGCTAAAGCTCAGGTGAGTACAATGATATCGATGGCCATTGCTTCACTGAAAACCGAAGATAAGTGGGAAATAATGAAGATCTGAGGTGGAAGTGGAGATCCGGCTGGATCTGTTGCTGGAGAAGTGCATGGCAGCAACGATAGAGATGAGAGTTGTTAAACCAGGATGGTACAATCTTTGGGAAACCAAGAAAAATAAAACTAACGTTGAAAACTAAGAGCACAATGATAAAATGAGCAAGAATCAACGCAGTTACACACAAGAAATCAAAGAAAGCTGTCGCAAGATTACAAGATTTCTTGATCATTACGAAGGCCAAACATGGAATACTAAATAACAACTTAGAGCAAAATGATGAGCAAGAATCAACCGAGTTACACAAGAAACCAAAGAAAGCTCACACAATGATTTGAGTTTGCACGAAAAGAGAGGCGCATCAATTGCGAAGCAGTATTTCTGATCATATATTCATTCCTTCTTATGCTTGCCTCCGAGATTATCTGATTTCGTATACGATGACCAATAGGTTAGAAAGAGAGAGGGATGACGAGTACGAACCCGGAAATAATTTCTATGCTGATGACAGTGACGATTTCGAGGGTCTCTGCGCAAATCTTCCAGTCTCCACACACTCTTATAACAATAATTGTCTACCTCCTCCTGTAGTACCCAGCCATGAAATGCAACCGCTTGCTCTGCTCATGACTAGAGAAGAAGAGAACCGAAAAATCGCAGATTTCATTAGAAAATCAGACGTGGATTGGCAAAGGTAATCCATGGGATTTCATTTTATTTCTTTGATTTCATTAAGTAGTTTAGCTTCTTTCATAGTTGCAGAGTGAGAAATATACATGTTTTAGAGTTTAAATTTAGCAAATGAGTTAATTTAGGGTTTAAATTTAGCATAGCTTTTTTCATATAAATGATTTTAGGGGTTAACTGTAGTAAATGGGTTAATTTTTCATGGATTTTTCAAAAAAAAAAAGAGTAATTTTCATTTTTTTCTAAAAACAATTCATTCAAATTTTATAGAATAAAATTATTTTACTTTAAAAATCACCAAACTTTTATAAAAATTATATAAAATTCTTAAAAATTTAAATATTGTTAAAAATATAACCAAACATTTTATATTTTGTATATTAAAAACTAGTAATATTAGTCCAAATTTCTACATTTTAATATAATTTTTTATCACTAAAATTATCCCTGATTAAAAAAAAATTTAAAAGCATATTATGTTATACTTTTTACAGATATTTGAAAACAGAAATTAAGCTCGAGCAAGGAGAAGAAAGAAGTGAACATCACGATGAAACAGACAGATTGCAAAAACGACCTCATGCGGGATACATTTGCCATCGATGTGGAGTAACAGGTATAACCACAGACACTCTATGATACTAAAAAAAATATTTTGATAGTAACATACTTCAATTAATATTTTACTCTTAAAAATAGAAATCCTATAAATTTGCACAGTTAAGTTTTTTCATGGGTACGAAGATGGATCTATGCCAATCATACAAAAACGTACTAAAAAAACTCCATTTCTGCTGTTGCAACAGAAGAACATTACATTCAGAATTGTCCAACCAACGGCGACCCTGCATTTGACAATTTTACGAATACTAGCAGATGTGAAAGGAATATGAGAACGAATATTGTCAGTCAACCTGATGAGTACGTGATCGAATCTAATTAAAACGCATGTTTTGTTTATCTCCTGATGAAACGTTGTTGAATCTCTGCGATGATTTAACATAATAGAATTTTATAAATAAATCAGTGGCTGCAAATTCAACACATTGTTTAAATTTTCTTCGTTTGTTGAGTGTTTCTGCTTTTTTAATGAAAAATACATGGAATTCGTTTTGATTTGATTTTTTTATTATTAAAAATGCTTTTTTAAAGTCTGTAATTTTTTATCATATATATAAACAAAATTTTATTATAGGTATATATCTAGTGTTACAAAATGGTATTGTTTTAAAAATGTTATTGTTTTAAAGTGTTTTTAGGTCCAGGAAAGATTAGGAAACCCTAATTTCTCATTATGTTTTGAAAACGATACAAAGGTAATAGTTCATTAATTTTTTTTCTTATTTTAGTAGTGTTGATTTTCTTCTTTATTCTTTGTTAAAATTTAGACATATTTTTGATCTTGTAGATTAGGGTTGACCACCTCCTTCAAGTATCTTATTTCCTTTTATCTCATAGTTATTTATTACACAATAGATTCTTCTTAAATTTAGATGTAATCATATTTTCAGCAAAATGACTTCTTCCTTTATTAGTTAATGATGATTTCACATTTTTATGCCATCTCTGCTTGAGTTGTTGGCCCTTTAAACTAAAGTTTAAAGCATTTTTGGGAACATCTGATTATCCATATTACTTATCTTGTTCTTATACATTAAGTACTCATAACTTTCTCAAGGATAAGAGGTGATGTATTTCCTTTAATATACATTAAATAATCATAACTCTCTCAAAAATAAAAAGGTGGTGTATTTCCTTTAATTTTGTAATTTTGTGATTATAAATTATTGAATTCTTTTGAATTGCTTTATCTTTTTCCCAAATTAAAAAGCAGCAGTGCAGAAGTAAAAGCCAAGGCAGAAGATATCTCTGGTTCTCCATCCACACTCATCGTTGTGCCTGCTTCTACTTCTTCTCCTGTGCAAGATGCCTTTGATCAGCCAGTGAGCCAGTTTGAAGAGACTCAACAGCAAAACAAAACTAGAAATTATGTCCAGACAAACGTATCAGCAGGTACTTATATTTAAGAAGGACCTTCATTCATTCATTCTCCCAATATAATTAAAAATCCAATCCAAAAAAATTTAGCCAGTAAATCCACCTAATGACCAAATGCTTATACAGGCCGCAGGCAGAATGGTTTTATTGGCACAAAGCCATTTCCAGGATACGTATGTCACCGCTGCCTCACACCAGGTTTGCTATCTCTATCAAATGCCTAGTCAGTGTAGCGCGGATAGGCGTTACAACCCTAACACATTATTCCATTCAATTGATTGGTGTCTGATTAGGGATTGTGAGGGTTGTTTATACTAAATAAACTCCGAGTTCTAATGTATGTGTATTTTTGTTTACAGATGACCATTACATTCTGGATTGTCCCACTAAAGGTAATCCTGCGTACTACAATTTTAGCAGATCTCCAGCGAAGAGCTTTAACGTGAGGCCGTCCTTCCCAACTCTGAATTATGAAGTAACAACGTCTGTGGTTCCCAACACCTTGCCAGTATATAACCAAACCAGGCCACTTTTTAACTACAATGTCGCTCAAGGTTATCCCAATCAAGGCTTTCCACCCGTTTAATTTTGCTCTTGGCAAGGGATTAAGAGTAAATTCTTCCATCCACAATAACATTTAGTCACGGGGAAGAACTCATCATCCTAACAATACATTGCGTCCTGATCAGAGCCGGAATGTGAATGGCATGCAAAGAGAGGCAAAATCAACAACTGCATCAAGTTCCTCGTGGCAATCAACATATGGGTTTCGCCTGTTAAATGTTCGACGACTCAGTTATGATCGTGAAGGTGTCGATGAACACGAAAGTGGCACTGAATAATTCAGGAGACGTCATGATGTAACGGAAGTAATTCATGAAATCGTAAGAACACGA
>ML809232.1:221273-237545 GCA_009831015.1 Picea engelmannii
AAACAATACAAGAAACACAAAAGAAAACACAATGAAATATTTTATTTGCATTTGGATTTAATGATATTTGGATTTTCAAATATCTTTAAATGGATCTAATAATACTGATTTGGATTTCCAACTATAATATCTCATTATTTTAACCCGTTTACAAAATAATTTTTTAATTTGGTCGTGGTTTGATAGTTTTAGGTAGACTCTACCAATTGCATTCTAGGTAAGTATCTTTGACTTTTTGTTTTTCGATGGATGCTCATTTTGTTTGAAAACAATGATGTTTTTTTTCCATTACTGAGGAACTGATAATAGAAAACCCTCAAGGGTAGTAAACATAGATGGATTGTTATGTCTTTAGTGGAATCATTGTAGACCATGTTAGTGGAATCATTCTAGACCATGTTGTACATTTTTTCATTTTTTTATTTTAGGGTGACGAACTGATTATATAAAACTCTTAAGGGTAGTAAATATAGATGGTTTGTTATGTCTTTATCATTGTAGACCATGTTGTACATTTTATTTTATTTCACGCAAAAATCAATGATGTTTGGATTTATGTAAAAAATCAAAATATAAGGACGAGGCCAATCCTGGTTGCCTACATATTCAACTAGCTCGCTTATCAATTGCTTCTTTATCCATAGAATTGTTCTCTAGTGGTGTTGTTTCTCTGCTTACGTTATTTATATTGATTATTTCTCTGATGGTGTTGCTTCTTCAAGTGGATTTGTAGTTAGATATGGAACTTAAATGGATTATTTTACTTAAAGTTGGAAAAGTCAAATTTTGACTTTGTTATACAAATTGGTTTTTATTATTTGTCCTTTATTATTTGTCCAAAATAGAATTTAGGTAAGATTAATTATCAAGATAGTTAGTGAATTAATTTTCATTAAAGATATTAATTTTCCAAAATTATTATGAATGTGTGAATTTCAAAATTAACCTAATTCCTTATTTAGTTATAAATGTTTAATTAAAATGTTTTCCTACTACTAATATTAATTAAGTAAGTAAATTCACAATCCAATCTTATATTAATAAAAACATAATATTAAAGAAATTGGTAATAAATCAATAACAAATCCTAAGCTCATATAAACTAAATGATAAATTAATTATAAATAAGGTATAATAAACATTACTTATATGTAAACTACAACTACAAAAACTCAAGAATCAATAAATATGCAAACTATTGTTTGAAATAAACTAAAACTATTACTCAAAAATTGTTAGGAATAACTAAAACTAATATTAAAAAATTGTTATGAATAACTAAAACTATCAATATGTACAACAATAACTAGAATGATTATAAGAAAAAAAAGAAGAAAAATCTTTCTAGAGATAAACCAAAGAGATCAAAATGAAATAATATACATATAGAAAAAATTCCATGTATGCCAAAGCAAATTTAGTTATTGACAAAGAGTTCTATAGATCCAAAGGATGACCCAAGTTCTAACAATCCATTTGGTCCTTGTAAAAACGAGGTCTCCAATACCTTATGCTATATTCAATAATCCAAAGACAAATAAGGTGAAGTTTTTATTCTCTAGAAATATTTGTATTGATGAAAATGTTAGTCTTAAATACTTTTGGAAAGAGAATTAATTATTCATGAAGGAAATAAACATAATTGCCTCTGGAGGGAAGTAGTTATTTCCACCCTTAATGTTGGACTTGAAGTTGTAGCTTGCCTACTATTGCTAACATTGTTAGGCTATTAAGAGGGTAGAGAGAATGGATTTAAGATATGCAATTGTATAAAAAAGCTATACATACTCCTTTTCTCCTCCCTTAACTAGGTACTCTTCTTCATATTTTATATAAAGGTGAGTGGGTAGGTGAAATATCATCGTGCCTTTTGATTTTCCTCCAAAAACTACTTTTTGGAGTACAAATTTTTAAAGGAAAATGTTTTAACGAGATAGGGTTCCTATGCATACTAAGAGTTTCTACCTACTAGTGTGGACTTTTTCCTAAGTATAGATAATATAAATAAATTGGAGCGTAACTAAATTACAATTTCCAATCACTATATCATCCCAAAAACAATATGAAAATAATAATAAAATCAACCAATAGATAAATTGTCCATAAAAGTAATCCATACATAGATATATGTGTATCAAAATATTGTTAAATAATATTCAAAAAAAATATTATTGTCCATATATACATGTCCATAGATATTCCATAATTTAAACAAGTTCAAAAATTCACTTAGAAAATCCATTATTAATCAATTCATAAAAACCATTGCCAGTTATAGAAACACTATTCAACCATATGCATTCCCATTATGAAAAGAAATTGTTTACCATTTAGGAGCATCATTTTTAGAAGGTTGGTTATCCTTCAAAATAAATCAAATAAGAGGGTTTATATTCTTCCATTGATACATGATTTTAGTTGAATTTTCCACATCCAGAATATGCATGCAAACCATATCAATGCAAGGCTATCATTCAATAAAAACTTAACCATGGAAATTCCTATAACTATGAATAGAAGAAGACATAATATGTAACATAGATTGGATGTATGATAGACCAAATATGTGTAGTGTGAGATATATTGACGTATGAAGATATAGGTAAGTGTAATTGTACTGCTGGAAATCTTACTTGCACTGCACCTAGATATCCCAAATTCCATAAATCATTTTTCTAAACTACTTTTAAAACTTGTATGTTATATCATAAATGTGGTTATAAATTCAATTATGCGCACACATCATCGTGCATTGTGTCACACTACAATTATACCATATGATACAAACAATGCCATACATGACTATAGCTACATAATATAATTCATTATAATAACACTATAACTATGTTACATACCTTAAATATCACTATTTGTTTTACAACTCAGAACATAATGCCATCAAGCTAGTGTCATCACTAAAATGTAAGTTATTTATTTATAATTCTATGCACACTAATGGAGTGTAGCATAAATTTCACAACACCTCCAATCATGCCAAAAAATGGTACATATTTTCATACAATAGTGAAAACAAGCAACACTTTATCAACTATAGCATTTGTCCATTTTATATATATCAAGGAAAATATCTTCAACAATANCCCAAAGGGAGTCTTAATCACGTTGACACATAATAAATAACACTAGTTATATCTCGGGGTAAATATTAATAAACATTAGGGTGATGGTATTGAGCTACATCCCACCCATTATACTCCAATCATAGGTAGAATGACTCTATAACAATGAATTAGGATACACGATTCAATGCAAATGGCCAAGCTTAGAGCTTGGAGTAAATAGTAATAAGAATTAGGGTGATGGATTTGAGCTATAGCTGACCCACTATACTCGAGTCATAAGAAAAATAAATTTTTAACCATGAATAAGGGTAAGGGATTCAATGGAAATTGTCAAGAAAAGATTATCCTTTACATGCTTTACTAACAAAATTATAAATAAATGATAATATGAAACTTAGGAAAGGATAGTGGAGGCCAAAATTAATTCGAATAAAATGGATAATGAACAATGCACACACAACACCATGAAAAAAATCATGTCGTGCAAACCAAAACAATTAAGGACATGCAAGATTTTTCAAAAAAGATTCTACATTTCCACTGGAATCTATCGAATTGGGTTGTGTTGTTTCCATGATGTACATGTCCAACTAGTAAGTAATCATTAAAAACAAAGATAATTGTAGTGATTTATAACTACACGAGGGCGCCTTAGGTTAATTATCCCAATATTGGCCTTGAATAGACCAATGATAATGGTTTTGATGATATCTAGAGTGGATATACAACTTAGTAAAAACATTACTCCTTTCAATTCATCTAATAATTCATCAATGGCATGAATAGGAAAATTATATTTCATGATCATTTTGTTGATCTGACTATAATATGGAAACATGCACCATGAACCATACTGATATTTAACCATCACCATTTTTAAGGATAAGGCACTTTGGTTAGGTTGAATGATGCTTGCATCTAACATTTGTTGACTCATATGTTCAATCTCACTCTTTTGTGCATATTGATACTTGTAAGGCCTAATGTTAGGTGGTATAGTTCCCTGTTGAAAATGAATATCATGGTCTTGATCTCGAGTAGGTGGAATACCCTTATGAATCTCTTCAAATAACTTGGAATGATTGTTGATAACTTTTTGAAGATCCACTAGAACAAAAGGTGTAGATGTTTGAACATATAGTGAGCACCAATATGAAAGTACACCAAGGTGTTCCTTTCTGAGTAATATTTTCATGCTCTTATAGATTATCACTTTAGAGTGATTCCATTGGATACCTATGAGTTAAATTTCCTTACCTTCTAAGGAGAATCTCATGAAAAGTTCTTGAAAATTAAGAGTCACTATTCCCAATGATTGTAACCATAAGAATCCTAATACAACATAAACACCGCCCATTTGGATTTCAATCATGATACTATTCAATACATATTCTCCCATATTGAGCTTAATACCATGACACTTCCCTTAACAATTTACGGTACATCCATCTGCAATCATTACTTGAAACGTTGGTGCTAGAAATACAAAGCAATTGATAAGTTTCTCTAATTTGGAATTAATGAAGTTATCAATACTACCCAAATCAATCAACACGACTACCTTTATATTTTTGATATATCCTTCCATATTGAGGGTTTTTGTAATATGTATGCCATCCAATGTATGCCGAGATATGGTTGGAGTAGTCTCTTCTATTTCTATATCTTGCGATGGTTATAATTCTTGATCTTCTTCTTATTCTTCACAATCAATGTAGAACAATTTATTCTCACCACATTTATTCCCCTTACTGTACTTCCTATCAGAATTGAAACATATTCCCTTTTCTATCAGAATTGAAACATATTCCCTTTTCTCTTGTTTCATCCATTTTTTGATGTTTCAACCTTGTTGGTTGAGTAAGGTTAGGAGAGGGATCACGGTGATATATATAGTTGATAGAGATCACTCTTTTGGTATCCATATTTAGGGATTTAGGTTCAAAGAGTCTCAACTCATGTTGAATGTTATCCTTTTAATTTCCATAAAGATATCTGAAAAATTATCCTTTGAAATTTTATTTACCTCGAGACTTAGCTTTGGGAATTGCTAAATGTTCTTTGTAATTGGACCTCTTTGCTGAAGATTTATCAATTGAATTAAAAATGTCTTTCTCTTAATATCCCGATAATGTGCTATTAATCCATTTGTAAAAATGAAACAATATATAATAGAATCATTTTTTCTTTCACAAAGACATTAATACTAAACAAATTGGTCATTTTCTAAATACAAGGATGCAAGTGTTACCTTTTGTAATATTGGCACTTGGTGTAGATCTAATAATTTCTCCATTTGGAATATCCATGTTATAGGATATTTACCATCAAACTTCCTCATATTGATGTTTGGAGTTAAATAGTTCATTGGTGTTGAGTGGAACCCCCTATGATGTATATCTGGAGGTGATGGATAATCATGATTTTGGGGATCAACCTTTATTTCCTCATGTCCTAATATCTCCTTGAGGGATTATCTCATATATGGTACGTAACAATATGCAACCATATGGTTGACATGGATTTTTTTATTTCTTATATCTTTTTATACATCTTGTTTTCCATTTGTTTCATATTATTTTCCTTATGTTCCCTATTATCATTCATGCTATTTTCCATCCGTTCCACCTTATTTTCCATATGTTCCCTATTATAATTCATGTTATTTTCCATATTTCATTATATTTTTATTTGTAAATTTATCAAATTAGGCTTTTTCACCAACATATCATTCAATTCATTAATTTGAATCTCAAAATTAGGTAGATGGTTTTGTATCTCTTCATTTTCTTTATGAGTCATGGTTGATATTTTTGGAGATTTAATGGGAGAAGTAATTTTTGGAGAACCATTTTCCATGTCGGAAAAAAATAATAATAATACTATTTTCTATTTTTATCATGATTTTGAATCACCAAAAAAGGATCTTTCAATAAAAAGTTAAACCAATTGTAAGTTTTCTACCTTGAAAACCCTAATTTAGAGACTGACTTGCTAGTCAACCTTTGTACTGGTGTATCTCTGAAACTTTTGGCATTTATAAGTTTTAAATTTCTTATGATAGTACTCTGATATTTATTCTCTTCAATGCCATAGGTATGACCGGAATTTTATGTGTTAAGTGAATGTTATGGTAGCCTTCCCAAAACTTTTTGATTCTTTTCCATTTCCAGATATTGAACTTCTATGGAACACCACATGTCTAATATTTAAGATCTAATTCTGAAATTTTCATCTAAAATAGAAAGATTTTTCTTTTTTTAAAAGAAACGTGTGGCACTCAATTTGGATTTACCACGATTCTGATATGTCACTTATACAAATAATACCTTTTTTAGATTAATTTTGGGACTAATCAAATAACCCTAATTTCCACAACCTATGTATCCTAAATTAGAACAATTGAAAAATGACTTTTTTATCATTTCTTCACTATGTCTCCTCAGGATCTTGAAAATTTCAAATTTTGAAATATTTTCAAAAAAAACTTAAAGTGAAAATTCCAAGATGACTCATTGAATATGATTTAAAGACTAATAATAAAACCTAAATTCTATGGATATATATCTGAAAGTATAATGAAAAAATACCTAATTTTTTTTTCCATAGGTACCTCAATATCCTCAAAATTTCTCTGTCTAAAGTATCCCAGAAAAAAGATCATACAAAAAATTAAAGTATTTCTCGATTGTAGGAGTGAAACCCTAGGATCATATGCTCTGATCTGAAATGTTATGAACCAAACTCAAAAAACAGTTAATGAATAATGCACTTTGAGGGGGAACCTCCTTTTGTAATATATGAAATGTAGAATACCATATGAGATGATCCTAAACTAGGTATCCTTTGGGTGTGTGTGTGTGTGTGTGTGTGTGTGTGTGTGTGTGTCTAGGAGACCAAGGGTCCAATTACAATTAAAAGGATTGGTTGTAATTGGAACCTTGGTATTATATAACAATATAATGGAATGAGGTTTAAATAAGCCTAACAAAATGAGCCTTCAGGAAATTATAGTAAATCATGAATCACATAACCAACATGACCATGAAACCATTTAATATAAGTATGTATAGAACCAATAGTTGACCTTCTATCAAAAATCATATTCATAGGTTGATAGTGGAACTAAGGAAACATACCAAATGAAATGAGGGTTAGGTTGATGAACCTAATTAAAATGTTCTTGGACCATCAAATGTAGATCAATGGTGGAGGTGGGTTGAAAGGAAAATACATGGATGGAGTATTAATTTCAAACTTAAAAGTTGAACTAACCCTTGTCACGTGGGATTGGATCCTCCATATATTTGGATCCATTAATCTTGATGAAATATCTTGAGAGGCCAACAATTATGGAACTAAAATTGTATACTAATTCCAGAGCTTGGTTACAATGTTGCATAAGGTGGGATTTTAACATCGTATATTGTAACCACTATAAAACTAGAATGCATATGCCACTTCCCAACTATTATCACTATAGTACCATGATATAATTTTCATAATATATGATATCTGCACCCAATGCATGTCTTGATAATTATCCAATATATGTACTAGAGTTTAAGTTAGGTCTCTATCACCTTGTATACACACCAATTTGTCAATAATAGTTCTTTTATTATTTTGCACGTATCATTCAAACCATAAATATAACTAGAGGAACCGATGCAACCAAAAAATAACTAGATGTCAGATATGTACCATAATATGTGTAATTAGAGCTACAAATAACCATCTGAATCTTGCAAACCATAAACACAACCCAAGTGAAGAAAATTAATACTAAAAATGAAAATAAATGATATCAAACACTGCATATAATAATGTCATCCTTATACCCCCGGATGGGGTGCCACGCGAAAAAGAAGGGGCACGTGGAGGCGTGCAAGGAGAGGCCATTTATGGTGGCCAACCGCCCTCACACCATCGCTAGTTATGAGGGCTCTCACCTCCGTCAGCCTCCGTCCATCGATGGGGCCTCTCACGCGCGAGAACAAGCCAACCAGCCAGAGCATTAAGCTCTCGGATTTAATGGTTGCAACCACCGTTTATGCTATTATCTGCTTTATCGAAACCCATAGGATGTATTCGTAGCTCACATAGACGAGCAGGAATAGGAGCGTAGGATACATCCTGGCATTGGTCCTCATTCTCACTATGCCACGAGCTAGAGGAAGACCCCGTAGAGGAGCAGGATGGTACGCAACTGACTCCAGGAGGAAAAGACATAAGCAGTTTGAACGGGCTCTGGTCTTAGTTAAGAGGAAAAGACGCAGGGAGACCACAACAATAAAATCGCCCCCCATAACTTTTGTCGAGGAAATTAACCATGGAACTCCCCCCGGACTTCTCTGAGAGTCGAATGTTTACGGTTCCATATAATTGGAACCCCCCGGCGTGCATTGAAGTAGCAGCAACACCACCCAACTCAAGAGAGGCACACGGTCCCAACGATGCTCCCAATGAAGAATTTGCCACCTGCCTGGTAGAGGAGGAGCTGCCGGAAAGCAACACCGACTCACAACCGTAGAGGAAGCGGCATGGTCACCAGGAGATGGATGCCAAACAAAAGTCACCATCCTTGCCACCACTCCTTCACCCGGAGCACCTGAACTTGATCTTCGAGGTCCGCACTATGGTGGATGACCAAATATTCAAGGCTGTACACGTTAGACAACACTTGGGCATGCTGTATACAGTCTACTCCAGTGCCACACCATGACGACAATGCCCTATCTGCGCTCAGGTCTATGTCATTCCTGTCAGCAGCGGCAAGCCGATGGACGACTGTGAGGACTCCGGTGAATAGGTTCTTCTGTTCAACATTGTCTCCAACTCCTTCTCTTTTGATGTTTATCATAGCTGTAGCTCTTTTAGTTAATAGCCTTGTTAGCGTTAGCATAGGCCTTACTAAACTATTAATGAAAATGGACATGCACCCTAGTTTCCTCCGGGCAGGGTGGCGAAACGAGCTATTTGATTTCGCATGCTATTTTGGACAGGCCAGCTATCCTGGTTTTCTGCATAGGTGGGACAACTGGCACCTGTATGTCATGGTGTATTTCCTTTTTGAATTTTTAATATAACAGGATTCACCTTTTTACTTAAAAAAAAAAATAATGTCATCCTTATAACTATAGTGCACATTAGTGGTGGGCCCTTAATATCCTATTAGGGTAACTTGATGAAGAAATTGAATTCATATTAGTGCTAAATATGTGGGGTGTGTTATCGTAGGATTTATAGTTGTTCAAATCTTGCCACAAGATCACCAAATATTGCATAACTACAATATATTCTACCACTATCACCTTAGTAAGAAATCCCCTCATTTTAGTGATGGAGGAGGTCCACCACAGGGGAGGCTTTCCTGGTGACCTCAAGGGGTCAAATTATCCCCCTCTCTTGATCACCCAATGGTAAATCTAGGTCTGTGAAATGGATGAGGTTAAAAGGTGTTTGAGTACCTTCCCGGAACATGAACAATTTATAGAATTTATATGATCAATTCCAACTACGAACATGGAATTAAAACCTTGCAAGAGACTAGATAATGCTAATTTTCTATATCTGGTACAAATTTGTAGTAGTACAACAATTTACAACAAGAATATTAACTTTGTAACAATAACAAATAAAATAGACCAGAAATGCATCAATTGACAAGGAAAACTTAGCACATATCCAATAGATTAATGTCCAATTTTTCAAGGAAATTTATGGGCTTGTTATACCACTAGTAAATCAATATATGTAGACAATTTAAGTGTTATCAGGTGGCAATAGAAAAGTTTTACAACAACAACAATTTTACTACTCAATTAACACAAGTTAGTGTTAGTAAAGCTAGTAGATAGATCGAGAGATTAAGAATACAGAGTTTTTTTATCACTTTCACCACAATAGAGCTTAAATGATTAGTGCCTTACAGCTATGGAGTCTTTTACAACAACAATACAATATGTTTGGAGATGATAGTAGCAAGATATAAGAGGTAGGGTTTGAAATCTAAGGTTCTATCACATTAGGGACTTAGGTTTCAAACCTTAAAGAGAAAGATTTCTAGAATGCAAGCACTTTTGGGCTCTAACAACCTTTTCTCCCTTCTTAAGTCCTTTAATTGTGTCACAATCGATAATCTACAGCTAAAATCCTAAAGTGATAACACTTTAGGGATATCAAAGTCTAACCATAGGTAGGATTTCCTTCACAAATTTATGGATGAAATTAACCTTGTGAGAGGAGGAAGCACTTATGCTCCTCTTTTAGATTTTTACCAAGAAAGATATTCAATATGAACAAGTAAAATTTACCAATGGACATTCAATAGAATGAAATGAAATTGTAGAAATTTACTTTCTTCACCAAGATATGAAAAGAATAAACCCTTATTTCAAAAATATCATCCTAAAAAATCAGAAAATGATGATCCACACTTGTCCTCCAAGAGATAACACATGAGTAAAAAGATCTAATAACCCTAATATAAGTAAAATTTCATACTTGTCTCTCATGTGTAAGAAATTTGTGATGATAAAAAGAGTCTTGGATAGCCATATTTATGTGGAAACCATATCCATCCAAAATAATCTAATGAAAATTCATGTCTCTACACAAGAGGGCCGACCCCTTCAAATTATCTTTTCAATTTACAAAAATTAAATTTACATGAAATAAAACCCTAAAAAGGGTGATTCCATTCCCTAGTAGGGTGACGCTATGCTCATAAGCGTGATGTCAAGGATGAAAATATGGAATTTTGGGCCTCCAAAGGCCATGTGTCACCTTCTTATGTGCCAAGTTCCATGCTACATGTCTCCTCCATCAACCCATCAAGTGATCCATAAAACCCTATCCCCTAGGTGACGTCAAGGGATAGGAGGGTGACGTCTAGGCCTCCAAAGGCCAATGTTCAAGTGGATAAGGGTGAAGTATAATCCTCTAGCCATTCCAATATGACTCCAAAGGAAACGTACATCATTAGCAAGGCACAACTCTCATCATTATATGGTGCCCCAAACATGGGGTCTAACATCCATCCCGTGGGAAAGGTCCTGCAAATACAAACAAGTACACATTCCAAGGAACCGAAAGTCATATGGATCATGCCAAATAAGCCACATATAATATGATAACCACCGAAACATGTGCATCAAACCCCCCTTTTCAAATTAAACAAAATCTCAAAGACCTTATCAACTTTTCCAAATTTAGGTATGGGAGGGGAGTCAAGGTGCCCTATTGGGTAGGAAAATCCCCAAGTCAGAGGATGTTTCCCAAGAATATCCCATCTAATTCATGAAATGAATGTGAGGTGAATTTGTGCAAGAAGTATAGGCATGGGATTCTTGACATACAATGGTTCATATTGTCTCATTTATGGGTGTCTTTGTAGAGGGTGTGCTTCCCTTTGTCCGCGATGAAGCATTTTTCCAAGCCATTTTATTTCCAATAATTGATTATGGTACAAAAAATTGAGTAATATGTGCAATAAAAAGTAAAGAGTATCAAAATTCCGCAAGAATTTATAAACACATAGAGTTACATATGTAATGGAAAGTAACAGACACTACAAAATGCATTTCCCCAACAAGCGAGACATTTATTAATGATGTGATTTAGAAGGTCCTTTATTTTTATGGAGAAGCATTTCATTGCTATCAGGACCTTAGGGAAAGCATATGGAAGGATAATATTGGTTTTATATTTTTCCAGCTACAACATCTTTGGGCCTTTATCCTCTTCTTCCCATGAAATGAGGTACAATCCCTTCTTGGGGTCAATGAACTTGGGAACACAAAATATGAGGAGACAGAGGGGAAGAAGCATGGAAAGTGGTAATTATGAATGATAATGGCACAATTAACTTTCAAGGAACTACCCCATAGCAACTCTATTCCCGAAGGTGAAAAACTTACTAGGATACATTGACAACCACCAAGGTGAAATTAGGAAAAATGTATAATTTCCAAGAAAAACGTTCTATAATCAAGAAAGGATTCTTTGCAACATGATCAAATGATTCAAACATTAAAGTGACACTTACCATAATACTAGAAATGTTACCTCATGAAGCAATACATGTTGTCTTGTGGGATCCAATCCTGATGTAGTGCATGTTTTTGTGTTGTTGGTGATAAGTGGTGATCAACATGAATAGGAGGGACCTTGTGAGCTCTTCTGGTCAATATGAATCTCGACACTCCATGTATACTACCTGTGGGCCTTGAAACACGATCTCCTTAGTTACCCATATCCTGGGGGGGTAACATCTAGCTCCTACATGGGGACATGTGCTCACGATAGAGTGCATGAGAACCTCAACATCTCATGGTATGACATGTGCCTACACACACTTAAACAAGACACATTGGGATATCGAAGGGTGGCTCACTCACCCTTTATTCATATGAGAGAATATGTTAACTATTAAAAAATCGAGAGTACAACTTGAAAAGAAAATTATTTGTCATTTTTTTGTTCTAACTTATTAATGTGAGTATGAAAAAAATAATAATGTAGCATAACAATATGCAATGATGCAACAAAATAATATGTAAATCATAATCATGTATGCAAATATAATCAATATGCAACTATACTATCATGATATGCATGATGCAACATATATACAATGCAATGCACGATGAAAATTCCTACCCTAACCTACCTAAACTAATATAGGTTAATCAAATAACTCAAGTATCTTCCCAAAATGGGGTTTGAGAACGTACCCACTAACTAGTAATGGGTGCCTCCTTCCCTACAGTGTGGATATATAGTAGGAATGATGGGCAAACTTCCCTTCAATATGTAGGGACCTAGCCAAAATTTCTCAAATTCCTTGTGGGTATTGAGCTGGCCTTTCTTCATGTCCCACACCAAGACCAAATCTCCTTGTTTTTAATCCCCTCCTTTGAGATCAACTACTTCTTTTATTACCCTAGTGCATTTCTTCAAGGGAGGGGGGTGGGATTCTGTTGTAATAATATCTTCTTGGATTGGCCTAATCAACAACTCTTCAGTACCTCTTTTCCATATTTTGACTGAGACAACTTAGTTTTTTTTGTACTTGTCTAGTTGCAGTTGATAACCTTCACTTCTATACCATATTATATCAACAATGTCATCTTCTTTTGTTGAAGGAAGATCATTCTAGTCTTGGGAAAATTTAGGGCCATAATCAAGATACTCCCCTACTTTTGTGTTTTTGTTTTGTTCCATAACAAGGGGGTAGGATTATACCAAGGAAATATTCCTTATATCTATTTTATGAAAATGAAACTTCTCCGCATTACCTTGTAAGAGAATTTTGATTGGATCAAGTTCATTTCCCTTGTGTTTTTTAGGTGGATTTTTTCTAGAACCTCCCTTGATTCATATTGCCTCATCAATTATATCTCTTATGTAAAGGGAAGAGTGGCTCAATATTGAGGGAAGCAATGATTTATGGAGTTGCAATTACTTTGTCTATCTCGACAATCATGTCTTTCAATGTGTTCCTTCTTCTTTGGCTTATTAGACAAGGTTATATGACCTTGGGCCTCGACTGAGATGGTTGCATAAGAGAAGTCCATTTCTATACTTCCACTTAGAGTGGAAGTCCATTCCCTAGATAATAACATTCCACAAGTGTCAGGTACATTAATGACAACAATATCCATTATGATGGGAAAATCAGGATAGTCAGCAAGATGTACTTCAAGACCTTCAATCAAACCACATACCTTGATACCTTTTGACTCGAATCCACAAACATTCTCATAATTCCTTGTGATCTTCAACCCTAATTGGTTCATGACCTTCAAACTCATCATATTGATAGACACCTCATAATCAAGCATGTACTTATGAAGACACAAGTCATTTATTTCCAAGGAGATGAGAAAGGGTGTTTGTTCCTCAGTTTGCTCAAAATGATCAATTCATAATAGTACAGAAGGTTCTTCAAAGAACTTCTGATCATTTGAGAAATTTTTCAAAGAAGGGATTTCTAACATCCCACAAATCCTTTTGACCCTTTGCAAGATATTATCCATGTTGGTTCTTAGGTATGTCTTATCATCCCTAGGTTTTGGAGGGGATTTTGGTTGAGGAGATATAGGGTTATTTGGAAGAGGTTGGGGTTCATCCTTAGAGTAGACTCGAGACTCTCTAAGCTTATCCCTTGACTCCTAACTCATTCGTATCAAGCACTCAATATAGCCTTTCATGCAACTTGATTCCTACTCTCCTAGAGTTTCTCTGGTGTGATATTGGGGCACTCTTGGGGAAACACAGTAAACATGGAGTCCATGGTATCAAGAAAATTCTTGTGTTTATCTCCCCCATGAGTAATTCTTGGGCATTCATGTTCAAAATGAGAATATTTGAAAGGTAAGAACAAATGGGCCTCTTCTAGAATTGAAACATTTTGCAGATCCAAGGTGTTTGGAGTCCTTCGATCATTTGGAGCACAAGGTCTCCCATCTTGAATAGCCCCTTGACGATGCCCCTTAGAAGGAGAATTTTGGGCTTGTGGTAGTGTCCTTTCCAAATTAGTGAGTATATTCATCATCAAGGTTTTATTCATAGCTATATCATTCATAGTCTCTTCAAGTCGTTGTTGTGGGGTATTCTACCCTACGGACTAATAAGTTAGGGCTCTAAACTTATACGCAGATCATGACCCCTAAGACTTAACTTTTAACCTTCTACCCAAAATCTCAACCCCTTTTCTCAGGCAAACACGGGAAGAATGAACTAACCTTTTTATCGATGGTTGAAGTAGATCCTCCGTTGAGTTGTTATCTCCTTGTTGCTGCTGCTCCTTCCACAAATCTTCCTGCAATCAAGACACAACTATGCATGCATGCTACTGATCTACTAAGGGGTTATGGTATTCTACCCTACGGACTAATAAGTTAGGGCTCTAAACTTATACGCAGATCATGACCCTTAAGACTTAACTTTTAACCTTCTACCCAAAATCTCAACCCCTTTTCTCAGGCAAACACGGGAAGAATGAACTAACCTTTTTATCGACGGTTGAAGTAGATCCTCCGTTGAGTTGTTATCTCCTTGTTGCTGCTGCTCCTTCCACAAATCTTCCTGCAATCAAGACACAACTATGCATGCATGTTATTGATCTACTAGGGGGTTAGAGATAAAACATAAATCAAATAACATAGATGAGACTCATGTATTCGGGACGGGAAGAGTATCTTTTTCATTAATCTCAATATGAATCAACTTACAATTATTTCTGAGATCGGCCACCGTTCCTCGATTCTGATCCTGGGCTCCTCCTCTTCTTTTGTCCTCCAACGGCTGCTGCTTGAATTTCTCCTAAAGCTTGAGGCAAGGCTAAAGGGTTGGGACAAAACTGACTTGGAAATTTGGCATAGTTTCTTTGCTATGACTTTTTCCTCCTATGAATAGTACCCCTACCCCTCCTTTTATAGGCTAGAAGGAGCTAGGGTTTTAGGCGAACTCTCGGCCATGCATGGCTGGGAGTTCCGATTAACTGACAAAAAGCTCTTCGTCCTGGCGGAAACTTTCCTGATTTTTTTCTTTGTTAGGTAAACGCGGGCTGTAGTGGGCCATCCAGCGTTCACACGCATGCTACAGAAGGCTTGCCAGCGTCCCAACGCACCCAGTGTTAGGTTAGGGCGCAGGTTACTTGATTTAGGAGGTTTTTCAAGGTTTTATTCAGCATGGCTTTGGCTAGGAAGAGGCATGAGTTGGCCTGATGTCAGGTAAACCTGTGTGGTGCATTTTAGGGTTATAACAGATGCCCCGTAATGTGTGAGGTCAGAAGAGAATCTGATGGACGAAATACATTACCAATTCATTACCAATTTGTACTGAGATGCTGAACGAGTGAGCCCAAGAATCAGGAATCAGGAAGTGTCGTCTGCAAAAATATCAAATGTCTCACCGAGGTGGGCATACCCATGCTCGGGATAAATCAGAACCATGGCTACCAATCAAATACATTGTAGATCCATGTCAAATAACTATAAAGAGTAGCCGCGAAAAATACACAGCGGAGCTACATCTCAAAATCAGAAAGATATACATAAGAGTATCCATCTTTCAGAAGCTGATTTGGCCTGATGGTTGTTCCTCAGAGCTCGAGCAACAACTTCAAAGTCTTCTAAAACTCGGGTAGGAGTGTAATATGAGTGTACGACTGCACTACCCA
>ML809232.1:245175-261871 GCA_009831015.1 Picea engelmannii
CTTCTGGGCCTCTGCAAGTCGAGGGCATAAATGGGTTGGGTGGTCTTCCGCACAAAGATTGCACGGATACCTTGCCTTTCTCTTTTCTGTGGTGCCCTCGCCAGCCTTATCATTTGGTTTTTTATCCCCCTTACTCTTCTTACATTGTTTTTTCTTCCCCTCGGGCTGCTGGTTGGCCGGTGTGTTAGTCGTCTGTATGGAGTGTACTTCTGACGTTTGAGTAGGAGGAGCAGCCAAAGCAGTAGTCTGGTTGGCCACTGAGTGTTGTATCGATAACTGCTACAATTGTTTAGTCAATTGCTCAACGGGCTTGGTTTGTGCCGAACCAACGATACCGTCAGCATGTGGTCTGGCTCGATGTCTGGTTTTGTCCAGAATCGATCGTGGTGCATCCGGCAGGATGGTGTACAATAGACCAGACTGAGAATAGATAAGCTCAAACTGTTGAGCTCTCATGATGGCTTCTTCCTCGGACAAGACTCCGGAAGTTGCGACGTCTTTGGATAACTACGGAACTAAAGACTTAAGGAACCACTCAAGCAGGAATGTTGGTGGAATGGGTACCTTGATAAGGCTCTTTTGGCGTCGCCACTCTCGAATATGATCCGAGATATGGTCCGCTGTCGTTTTCTCGAAATTAACTAGAAACTTTGTGCTGGCGTCGTATCTCACAGGTAACTGGAAATGATTAAGGAAAGCCATAGCCAGTTCGCCAAAAAAGGAATATCGTGAACGATCAAGCTCTATGTACCATTTCGCGGCACTCCCAATAAGAGTGCGTTGAAACAATCGCAACTGGACGAAGTCATCTTTCAGTGAGTTAGATGAACACCATAAGTGGAAAGTGGTCACGTGATCACCCGGATCTTCATTGGGTTTGGCTTCAAACTTTGGGATGTCCGAAGGCAACTTCGTCGGCATAGGAGGCCAACGCAGATCGTGACAGATGGGATCATTCAACAACCGTGTTAAATCCGGCAAGTGTAACGTTTCCAAGAAAGGTAGTTTAGGCTGCTGCTGATAGCCGGGATAAAAGGGTCCTGGGGTTTGACTGGCACCAGGTTGCCAGGAAAATTTTGGTTGCTGGCCAGGGTTTTGGTAGAAACCGTTGCCTTGGCCAACGTAAGGGTTTTGCATTTGAGGAGACATCGTTTGCTGATTCCCCATGAAGGACATAGGATGTTGGGTGTTCATTGTATTTGAGGGACTTTGGGAAGGATTCCCCCATGTTAGTCTTGTGGGGAGAGGCATAGAGGCTTGTCCGGGGTTCCATTGGCTATGGAAAGAATTGCCCCAGAATGGCATTCCAGATGATGGAACCGATCCTTGTGCTGAGTTCCAAGGTCCTGGTATATGTGCCCCCAGCGCAGGAATAATACCCTGTGCTAGTGTAGACTGTCCAAAAATAGGTGTGCCCCCTGACGGGAAAGCAACAGATGCAAACGTGTTATTACCAAGAATCCTATTCCAAACAAATGGCGACGATCCTATCGGTTGAGTTTGCGCAGGTTGTCCTTGACTCCCAGCTCCAAGTGAACTTGTGTGTACGGGCTGCCCAGTGGTCTGTTGATGCGAACCACCGAGCGATGGGGACGAAGGAGGGATATGACCCCCAGCGTAAGGAAAAGCATTGAAAGGGACAGGAATTCCCCCAGGTTGACCTTGCAAGGGAGCATTAGAGCTCCCTGCCCCCAGACCCAAAGTCTATGAAATGGAAGAAGTGAGTGCAGGACATGTTCCTGAACTGGGCATACCGTATGAAAACGGAGCGCCTGTCGCACTAGGTGTGTAAGGAGGTGTGGCCGCCGCGATGGATGGGGTCGGTCCACTTTGCGACGTAGTTGCGGCCGAGACCGTGGTGGCCCGGACCGCCGACAAAGGTAAGTGGGGAGAAGCTTCTCCCGTGGTAACAACAGTGATAGGAATGGAAGAGTTCCCAGAAATTTGTTCCATAACTGGGTTAGGCGCTGATAGGCATTCGTAGAATTGAATTGGCACAATAATGTCTGGCCCAAAATCAACGTTTGAGGTTTCAACCAATCCAAGATTGGTGGTCGATTCCTCGGGGGGTTGTTTGAGATCGAAAGCCCCGGTGGCTTCAAAAGACCCAAGATGGTCAAGCCTCCGCCTCAGTGGTGGCGGGGGTGGCTCCAGGATAACCGGCGGCAGGCCCAAAAGCCTTCGTGACCGGCGGAGCTCTGAATCCTCCACTTTGTGAGAAGATTCACGACACGCTAAGGTATGCTATATGAACAGACAGTAACACGCACTAAAAGAAAGCCCCTAGAAGATAAATCAGGCAAGCACTATACTAGTAGGAAGAACAGTTACCCCAACCAACACTAGAGTACCTTACCGGTGCAAGTGCAACTCGAATACGGAATCACCCTCCGGGTCTACTCTGCAAAGCATTGGTCCGAAGTCTGTCCTAGGTACCGTGGTATACCCCCGCAATCACCTGTGTATGTTCCTAGAAAAGATAGGCAACTAGTTTTACAGCACGTGAACAGCTATCAGGCGGGTACAGTCGACAGTCCAAAGACCACAATGAGCAAGGTATCAAGCCCAAAACCTATCAAAGGTATCGAGAGAAAGTGTTCCGGAAGACGACTGAGGACCTCGAACGGATTCGAGACCCATGAAGCTCCGTGGAAAATGCTAACGACAGAATCCCTTAACAGATCCTCTATATGTGTTCTCCACCACGCTCGGTCCAACTTTGGAGGGGTTATCTCCGCTGCCTTTCCTTACACGACCTCGTGTTTAGCCCCTGTGTTAGAGGGGGGTCCTGAATAACTTTCCGTAACTGGACTTCTACACTCCCTAAATGACAGACTCCAATGTTTGGTTTGGGTGGCCTTGGAGAATTTACTCTCCAACCTATTCCAAGGCCCTATCCTGAGCTAATGTGTGCACCCTACAAACAGAAAAGTCTACTTGATTTTATTTAGCGTTGCTTTTAATGGGATTTTTAAATCTCAAGGTGCAGAAATGAAACTGATGGTGTGTAAAACAAACTCAAAGCAAAATGCACAAAAATGCTTGGAAACAAAACTTCTTCAAACAATGCAAAACCAACAACTTTTCAATGAAAAGACTTCTTTTCTTTTTCAGATTTTACTAAGATTTTATGCAATAAATGAAGATAACTTTCACTCAGATCTACGAGCTACTTATACTAGACATGTACTGCAAAAACTTATGCAAAAAGACTTCTTTCCAAGCTACTGACGCAACTACACAATCCTCACCAAGAAGACAATGAAAAAGAGGATTTTTTTATTTTATTTATTTATTGCAAAATAACGCAACTAGGAAAAATGATGACAAGATAAAAACCAAGAGAATGAAAAGAAAACTCTGGCTTAAAGCGCAGATCGCAAACAGAATCAGAGCACAAGAATGCTGAAAAGCAATCAAGACGACACCGATTCAAACACTTGCCTAAAAACCATGAAATAAGTATTTTTTCTTTTTCTTTTGTCTTTTCTATCAAAAAATCAAATAACAAGAACAAGCTAAGGAAGAAATGCCCTAACCTGCTGACTATGCAGCCCCAGACTCTAAACCTCTGAGAGGAGCTCTTCTCACCACAGGAGGGGATAACTGCCCCACCCAAGCTAAAAATCTACCTAACAGACCCGCGACTGTCACCAAGACAGCACGTGTGCAGCCGCGTGTTGTTCCACTACAGCGCACGGGTACCCGCGGGCTAAACCTAAGTAGGCTGCGGGTATGTCTAAAAACTAAGATAAAATCACACACAAATAGTCTAGTCCTGAAAAAGGCTTCTGGTACTAACAACCAGAGTCTCTGACAGGCTGAGATGCTATCACTTTAACAGAAAAAACAAATTTGCCAAAAAAAGAAAAACCAATGTAAAGAAACACACAACAAGACCGACTGAAACACAAGACAATAAACCAATTCAGACCCAGACAGGATCCAGAAAGCCCCCTGAGAAGATAAACTTCTGACAGGGGAAGAGGGGACTGCCTCTTAAACTTTCTGGACGCTACACGCTACTAAAGCTACTACAGAACGCGTTCACATGCGCGCTGTAGAAGGCTAGGGCACGGGCCACCCGCGAGCAGGGCTTCTGCAGGCCGCGTGTACCTCTATGTGTCCCGAAAATAAATGTCGAGCGTCAGTCAAGGAAAACTGGTATTGATAACCAGGTTCCCTGCTAGCTTTCGACTTAACAGAAAACAAAAAACAACAAAGAAACAGAAACTTAATTCCTTGAACTACCAAACGATCTTTAACCAAATCCGGAAACCCTAAGAGTAAGATTCTCCCCAGTGGAGTCGCCAATTCTGTTGTGGGGTATTCTACCCTACGGACTAATAAGTTAGGGCTCTAAACTTATACGCAGATCATGACCCTTAAGACTTAAATTTTAACCTTCTACCCAAAATCTCAACCCCTTTTCTCAGGCAAACACGAGAAGAATGAACTAACCTTTTTATCGACGGTTGAAGTAGATCCTCTGTTGAGTTGTTATCTCCTTGCTGCTGCTGCTCCTTCCACAAAGATTCCTGCATTCAAGACACAACTATGCATGCATGCTACTGATCTACTAGGGGGTTAGAGATAAAACATAAATCAAATAGCATAGATGAGACTCATGTATTCGGGATGGGAAGAGTATCTTTTTCATTAATCTCAATATGAATCAACTTACAATGATTTCTGAGATTGGCCACCGTTCCTCGATCCTGATCCTGGGCTCCTCCTCTTCTTTTGTCCTCCAACGGCTGCTGCTTGAATTTCTCCTAAAGCTTGAGGCAAGGCTAAAGGGTTGGGACAAAACTGACTTGGCAATTTGGCAGAGTTTCTTTGCTATGACTTTTTCCTCGTCTGAATAGTACCCCTACCCCTCCTTTTATAGGCTAGAAGGAGCTAGGGTTTTAGGCGAACTCTCGGCCATGCATGGCTGGGAGTTCCGGTTTATTGACAAAAAACTCTTCGTCCTGGCGAAAACTTTCCTGATTTTTTACTTTGTTAGGTAAACGCGGGCTGTAGTGGGCCAACCAACATTCACACGCGTGCTACAGAAGGCCTGCCAGCGTCCCAACGTGCGCAGTGTTAGGTTAGGGTGCGGGTTACTTGATTTAGGAGGTTTTTCAAGGTTTTATTCAGCATGGCTTTGGCTAGGAAGAGGCATGAGTTGGCCTGATGCCAGGTAAACCTGTGTGGTGCATTTTAGGGTTATAACAGTCGTGCCCATGGAGTGCTAGTATCTTGAGTGAACTCAACATTGTGTACTATATCTATTTTACTACCAAACTTGTCTCTCGGAGCATAGAAAGGTTCCACCTCTCATGATGAAATATTAGCCTCAATTTTGGCAGCAATTCCTTGGGATTATTGAATGTTGTAGTACCCTTGTCCTTGAATAAATACCGAAAATGTACCAATAAATATTTGATATAGAGGACAAGAAGGTAATCCTTCCCAGTGTGATGGTTGCTAGGTATTTGTTGAAACAAATTTTCAAACTTGGAATTAAATTATATGACATTTTCATTTTCTGATTTCTTGATTTCAGTAAGTCGAGTCAACAACATGCTTGGATATTCTTTAGTACTTCACCTTTTAAGAAATGTTTCCTTGAGTTGATTCATATTCTTGATGTTCATATCAGGGATACTATCATGCCATCTCCTAGAAACATTGGTAAGAGTGGTAGAGAAAATTTTCATTACTAAATATTCGATGTCATCACTTCTAGGATTAAGTTGAAAGAAGGCCCATAAATTACTCATGTACTCATAAACAATGGTTACATAATTACCATAAAAATTGGGAAACCACTTCTCATAATTCAAAGGCATTATTCAAGGGTACCCTAAGATAGCTGATATATCCAAAGACTTGAAAATATTGGATGCCCATTTATTTTGAGCTAATGTAGGAAAACAAAAGTTTCCACCAAACACAAATTTCACTACAGGAGAATTGTGGGGAGCCCTTCTCTTGTAGGTCTTAGGAGGGTTAGTAAACCACCTTAAAGTTTGTGGAGTCACTAGATGACTTTGTAACATCCCGCTCTTGTGTGCACTAAGCGAACTTATTCTTTGAGGACACTTACGTGCAAGTGATCCTTGTTATTGTAATATTGGTCATTTTGATTATGATTATGGGATATTATGGATTTGATGATATGTTATTTCATTGTATTTACATAGACTAGTGCTATTGACTGGGTTCTCCTAAGTGTGTAGGACTTTGTACACTGAGGATGCAGAGGCATCGATGAGAGCCCTTGGACTCCGGATCGAGTCATGGAGTGGGTTGTTTGGGGTTTGAATGTTTTTGATGTGACATATGTACAAATGATTAGATGTCATGATTATTGATTATTATTGCTGACATGATTCATTGATGGATGTAGGCTGACGATAACTTGTTGACCAGAATGACATATGGAGTAGAGGGGTCACGTAGGACAACCAGAGACATTGAGGGAGAGGTGTGTCAGTAGCCCAGCTAAAGCCTACTAGCACTCCCGCCATGACTCGAACTGTAGGTTAACGAGTACCTAGTTAGAGAAGACCCACGATGTTGTGAGGGAAGAAAGTGACAGTCGCTCACGATGATTCTAAGGGGTGCACAATAAGGTAGGGGCCTTATTCCTTAGAGGCCCTTAGTCTCCCACAAGATCACCTGGCGGAGTATTGACGTCTACCAAATTCAGTGAAGAGGTGAGTGGCACCCTTGGAGCACATAGTGCATCTTGAAGGGCACGTCGTGCAAGGAAAATGGAAAGAGGCAAGTGGCACCCTTGGAGCACGTGGTGCGTCCTAAAGGGCACATCATGATTTTAATTGGTAAGTGAATAAACCTGGTCGAACTTAAAATGAATGATATGATAAGTAAAGTTTAGCAACATTTTTCCCTTAAAAATGTCGCCCATCTTAGTGAAATTAAAACCTAGGTCTAAGTAGAACATGTGGTAAAATAATAATAATAATAAATAAACATGTAACAAGAAAGGGGGTAAGAAATTCAACTTATTTATTAAAGTCAAATTTATACTGGAGGATTAAATTTTTAAAAAGGGCTAATGGTTGTTTTGATCTACATTGCTAATTTAATTTTTAGTTAAAAAGAAAAGAGGGTAAATGATTGTTTTTATCTACACTTGCTAAATTGATTTTTAAATAAAAAGGAAAAAGGGTAAATAGTTGTTTTATCTACACTTGCTAAACTGATTTTTAGTTAAATAGGAAAAAGGGGGAAACTTAAAAGAGAAAGGAAACTTAAGGAAAAAGGGAAACTTAAGGAAAAGGGGAGACTTAAAGAAAATTTGAATGTCTAACTTAGTAAGGAATCTAGCCTTTGGGACTTTCTATTTATGAAATCAACTAGTAATTAAGTAATGCGTAAGTCATTTAAGAAGTGTAAGGGAATTTTGGGACACCGAGGAGCATTTTTAGGAATGCTCTTAGGTGGATGAGGGAAATAAGAATATTTAATTAATTAATAAAATTGATTTTCTGGTGCAACTAAGGGATCAGACGACATGTGTATGGGGGAGGTATTTCGAAATTAACTAAATGAAAAAAGTATTTAATGAGAATTTGGGAAACTAATTACTTGAAAAATCTATAAAAATGATGGAGGAGGAGGAGTATGGATATCTCATCTTTATGCGTAACATTACGCTACAGAAATTTTATCTTGACTGAACTTTATCTTGTGGGAGTTGGGATACCGATCTCATGTAACGAGTGGTAGCTTGACCTTGCGAGGCAAGCTGGGTGCTAGCATTCTCTGGTATTGTGTGTGTGGCCCCTTTGCTTCTCGGGGGGCTTAGGGGGAAGAAGAGTACCCCTAGCATTCACTGGGAGGTACCGATGAGGTCACATCGGTTGGCAAGTAGGATCTATATGGAGTGCGCATGGGACAATGACCTCAGAGAATTCACATTTGGATAAGGTACACATGTTAAATTTGTTACTTGCAATGAAATTCAATGTACACATGTTTATTTTTCTGTATTCGGTTAAATATTTAATTTCTATGAGCTTTATTGTACATGCATTCCTACGGTACTTGTAATACCCTTGTCGTTTGATTTATTCAGTAAAGACCCTTTCTATCCACTGTATCCTTTATTTATGAGTTACTGTCTCTTTCTGCGTGGCTAGAATGAGCCTCAAACTCAAAACCTTTCATGCGTTCTTGTATATCCTGCCTGCGTTTTCTTTATTCCTTGATTGCACTTTTATTTCATTATTTTCTCCTCCACGAAGAAGATTTGGATGCAGATTGTGTTTTTATCTTTCGTCCCTTATCCCTTTAGTTATTAGTTTGTGCTTGAGCAGTTGGCTAGGAGCTGAATCAATGGTCGTCACTCTGGTGTTTAAAGACTTATAGATTCAAATTCCTTGCTTTCATGTGCATGTATTATAAGTGAAGGATAAATGTTTTGCCCAACTATCTATCCCTTATCTCTGTGTTTTCATCTTACGATTAATATCTAATATTTGCACCTTCTTTTGAATGTGTATCTATGCATTTTTTATTGATCCATTGTCGAATGATTAGTCTGTGCACCTTCTTGTGATTGAATATCTCTACGCTTTTGTTTGATTCATCTCTGATCGATTCATCTTTTCATTTTCTTGTGGATGATTATCTATGTGGTTCATCTATGATTGATTTCTTGGCATTTATCTCTGCAATTTCTTGACATATTACCCAGCGGTTGGATTGGTATAATCTTTGTGATTTTAATGATAAATCTCAATGCTTGATTGGAAAAATCTTAGGGTTTTTAATATGTGGATGACTACGTTTTTAACATTTTAATGACTCTGATTTTATACTTTGAATGACAACGAATTCATATATTGAATGACAACGAGTTTATATTTTGAATGACAACGAATTTATATATTGAAAGACACCAAGTTTATACTTTGAATGACGATGAATTTGTATATTGAAGGACAACGAGTTTATATTTTGAATGACAATGAATTTATATATTGAATGATAGTGTGTTTATACTTTGAATGACAATGAATTTATATATTGAATGACAACGAGTTTATATTTTGAATGACAATGAATTTATATATTGAATGACAATGAGTTTATACTTTGAATGACATCAAATTCATATATTGAATGACAATGATTTTATATTTTGAATGACAACGAATTTATATATCGAATGACAACGAGTTTATACATTTGAATGACACTGAATTTAGATATCGATTGTGGTTGCATTGTGACCGTGTAGTAGTTGCGTTTTGTAACTGTGTAATTGTGGTGTTAGTAACTGTTGTGTTGTATGCAATGTATGAAAATGATATTTAGCCACACAGTAAATGCTATTCACACAGGGATGTTACTCACAGTAAATTTTATCCATATTTTTATTTACACAGTAAATGTTATCCACACCGTAAATTATATCCACAACGATATTTATTCACATCGTAAATGTTATTCACTCAATGATGTTATTCACAGTAATTTCATCCATATTGTTAATTATCCAACGATATCATATATACCAGTGATATTGTATTTAATAGATGGAAATACCATATATACCAACGATATCATATTTAATAGATGGTAATACCATACATACCAAAAATATTGTATTTAATAGACAACAATAATTTATACCAGTGATATCATATATACCAGCGACATCATAATTAATAGATGGATATATCATATATACCAACAATATAATAATTAATAAAAAAAAATGATAATAGACAATAATATCATATATACCAACGATTATCAATAGAAACAACAATAGTTATTAATCGACAATGATTTGGTTGCTGAAAACGATTATCAATAGACACAGTAGTAGTTATTAATCGACAACGAGATTGTTGTTGACAACAATTCCCTTAAATTATATTGTTAGACAATGATGTGTGTTAAGATAGCGTTACCCATAAATTATTTTTGTTAGTCAGTGATAAATTTGTTAAGATAGGTCATCCCACGCTTGAGTTTTGGATTTTCTTCATTTTTGTTTATAGCATTGGAGATTGGATCATGGGGTAGCTAATTACATACTTGATGCCTTGACTTAATGAATTTTTCGGTCCAGAATTTGCACCTTTATTCCTTAATCTCTTGTGTCAATTATGGTTAAGCCAACACTCAAATATTACTTCCTTTATATAGAGAGTCAAATGCAATATCCATGCAGCTAAATACTTAGATTTTATTCGAGTTATTTATGTTTTGCAGTGGGAGATCTCCTTGAAAAATTGTCTCATAAGAAAACAAGAACTCCTTTGGTTAGTTGCACAATTTAATTTGAATGATTTCACCTTTAATGTTGTTGACTTGTTGATTGGGTGCTTGGGTATTGTCTTCATGGATTATTTGAAAGATGACTCGGTCTCCTAGCGCAAGGGATTTAGCTTGGGTTAAAGGTATATATATGTTATGTTGCGCCATGGTTACTATCACGCATATCACCTTGTGATGGAATGATTCCTATTGAAGGGATCATTGTGCTCCTTGTTGGATAGATGCGAATGATAACCTAGCCGTAGTCTTGTGCTTCCCGATGGGGGCGTATTGTTCATTGCAATTGATGTTGGTACTTGGTTCTGCATTGCCTTAATGCAATTGGTTTTGTGCACCGTAGAGGTTTTTAGTTACTGGTCATCGAAGCCATTGTGTTGGGTTGTTGTTGTTGTCTTTTAGCTTATAGGTGTTGTCTTGCTTGTGTCGAGCGGGTAGCCATTTTTATCTGTCTTTTGATTATCGCATGTTTCGTCCAGTTGCATGATGTGATAGTATGCATGGGTCATTGTTGTATGTTTCCTAAATGTGTAAGTTGTGTTTGTTGTCAAGTTGTGTTGATTAATTGTTGTCATTGATTTCCTTCCTGCTTAAAACAAAAAAACAATTGCACTTGCTTTGCATCGCATGTAGTCGTAATGAATAGGGTCGTTACATATTTACCTTAGATCATCAAAAGAAGGTGAGGGAATCAACCTCATTGGAGTCAACATGTAAGAATGTAAGATAGGGACTTTGGGAGAATCTTACCAAATGATATTTCGTTGAGGAGAATGACTCAATTCTCCCCGAAAATGGTGCCAAAATGTTATCGCAGGATTTGTAGCTGTGAAAAACTAGAAAAAAGATCACCAAATATTGCGTAACTAAAGGATATCCTACCACTATCACCTTATTAACAAATCCCCTCGTTTTAGTGATAGAGGAGGTCCACTATAGGGGATGATTCATTGGTGAGTGCAAGGGATCAAAGTACTCAGTTTGATAGACAAGCCTATCGCCTCCTCTCTTGATCACCCAATGGTAAATCTAGGTCTATGAAATGGATGAGGTTAAAAGGTGTTTGAGTACTTTCCTAGAAAATGAACAATTTATAGCATGTATATTATCAATTCCAAGTACAAACATGCAATTAAAACCTCGTAATACACTAGATAATGATAACTTTCTATAGCTGCTACAAATTTGTAGCAGTACAACAATTTACAACAACAAGATTAAGTTTGTAACAACAACAAATAAAAGAGACCATAAATAAATCAATTGACAAGGAAATCTTAGCACATATCCAATAGATTAATGTCCAATTGTTCAAGGCAATTTCTAGACATATTACACCACCATTAAATAAATGTATGCAACAAATTTAAGTTTTATCAGGTGGTTGTAGTAAACTTTTGTAACAAAAACAAGTTTACCACTCAATTAGCACAAGTTGTTTTTAGTAAAGTTAGTATATAGCTTGAGTGATTAATAATAAAGATTTATTTTATCACTTTCACCACAAGAGAGTTTAAATGATTAGTTCCTTAGGGATATGGAGTCTTTTACAACAATAATACAATATCTTTAGAGATGAAAGTAGAAATATCTAAGAGACAAGGCTTGAAATCTAAGGTGCTAGCACATTAGGGCCTTATGTTTCAAGCCTTAAAGAGAAGTATTTCTAGAGTGCAAGCACTTTTGGGCTCTAACAACCTTCTCTTCCTTCTTAAGTCCTTCAATTATGTCACAATCAGGAGTCTAGGGATAAAATCCTAAAGTGCTATCACTTTAGGGCTTTATGATTCTAACCCTAGGTAGGATTTCCTTCAAACATTTATGGATGAAATTAACCTTGTGAGAGGAGGAAGCACTTATGCTCCTCTCTTAGGGTTTTACCAAGCAAGATATTCAATATGAACAAGTAAAATTTACTAATGAACATTCAATATTATGAAATGAAATTGTAGAAATTTACTTACTTCACCAAGATATGGATAGAATAAACCCTAATTGCAGAAAATTCATCCAAAAAAATCAAGAATGATCCACACTTGTCCTCCAAGAGATAACACATGAGTAAAAAGAGTCAATAACCCCAATATAAAGAAAATTTCATACTTGTCTCACATGTGTGAGAAAGTTGTGATGATAAAAATATGTCTTAGATAGCCATATTTATATGAAAGCACTATCCATCCAAAAGACTCTAATGAAAAGTCATGTCTCTACACAAGAGGGCTGATCGCTTCAATTTGTCTTTTCAATTTACAAAAATTAAATTTACATGAAATAAAACCCTAAAAAGGGTGATGTCATTCCTTAGTAGGGTGACACTATGCTCATAAGCGTGATGTCAAGGATGCAAATATTGGAATTTGGGCCTCCAAAGGTAATGTTTCCCCTTCTCATGTGCCAAGTTCCATGCTACACGTCTCCTACATCAACCCATCAAACCCTAGTCCCTAGGTGACGTCAAGGGCTAGGAGGGTGATGTCCAGTACTCTAAAGGCCAATGTTCAACTGGATAAGGGTGGATTCTCATGCTCTAGACATTCCAAGATGCCTCCAAAGGCAACGTCCTCCATCATCAAGGTACAATACTCATCATTATATGGTGCCCCAGACATGGGGTCTAGCATCCATAATGTGGGAAAGGTACTGCAAATACAAACACGTATGCTCTCCAAGGGTCCAAAAGTCATATGAATCATGCCAAGTAAGCCACATATAATATGATAACTAGCCAAACATGTTCATCAAATCCCCCTTTTCAAATTAAATAAATTCTCAAAGAGCTTATAAACTTTTCTAAATTTAGGTATGGGAGGGGTGTCAAGGTTCCCTATTGGGTAGGCCAATCCCCAAGTCAAGGTATTTTTACTGAGAATATCCCATATAAGTCATGAAATTAATGTGATGTGTGTTGGGGAAAGACTTATAGGAATGAGTTTGTTGACCTACAAATGTTCGTATTGTCTTGTTTATGGGTGCCTTTGTAGAGGGCGTGTTTCCCTTCATTCAGGATGCAACATTTTTCAGTCCCTTTTATTTCCACTAATTGATTATGGTAAAAAACATTGAGTACTATGTGTAATGGAAAGTAAAGAGTAACGCAATTCCACTTGAAGTTAGAAGTACACAAAGGGGCATATGCAATGGAAAGTAAGAGACACCACAAAATGGATTTACCCAACAAGTGTGACATTTATTAATTATGTGATTTAGAAGGTCCTTTGATTTTATGGAGAAGTGTTTCATTTCTATTAGGCAATTAGGGTGAGAATTTGGAAGGATAATATTGGATTTTATCTTTTTCCAGCTACAACGCCTCTGGGCATTTATCCCCTTCTTCCCATGAAATTAGGTACAATCCCTTCTTGGGGTCAATGAAACCAAGAGCCCAAAATATGAGGAGACAGAGGGTGAGAAGCATGGAAAGTGGTAATTATGAATAGGAATGGTACGATAAACTTTCAAGGAACTACCTAGTAGAAACCATTTTCCTGAAGGTGACCAACTTTCTAGGATATAATGAAAACCTCCAAGGTGAAATTAGACAAAAGGAATAATTTCCATGAAAATGTTATATAATCAAGAAATGATTCTTTGCAACATGCTCAAATGATCCAAATATTAAAGTGACACTTACCATGATACTAGAATTGTTACCTCATGAAGAAATCCATGTTGTCTCCTGGGATCCAAACTTATTGAAGTGGATGTGGTTTTTTTGCTAGTGAAAAATGGTGATCAACATGAATGGGAGGGACCCTACTAGCTCTTATGGTCAATTGGACTCTCGACAATCCATGTCTACTACATAGAGGCCTTGAGATGTGATATCATGAGTTACCCCTGTCCTGGGGGGTAACAAGGTGATAAATATATATTGAGAAGGTAAGTCACTTTGGCACAAGGCTCTATGGTCATTAATACATTGACCATAAAAAGGGTAAAATTTGGCAACACCACTTGGGTTGTTGTAGGATGCAAGAATTGGATGCTAGAATATTTTCCTCAATGTAATAAGGGCCACGGGAATATGGGGACTTAATAAAACATTGACCTTGTTCAAATCATCTTATGATGCTTGAAATAAGTATAAGGAATCTCATCCATTCTTGAAAGGGTAGGAAATAGATAGAGTCATGCTAATGTTCTAAGATGGATGAAGAGCATGAACATGGAAGAAGTATTGGGAAACCTAGATATTGTACTTTATCATCCAAACCCTTTATTAGGATAAACATTGAGTACCACAATAATATTTTTTTCTATTTCATGAGATCAACCTACAATGATATAATATTAACAATATTCATGTTATAGATAACCTAATCAGACTAATGATTTTATTAGAGTAGGTAATTTGTTCGAGGCTTCAATAGGTTGTAAAGATACTTTAAAATGGCTTAGAAATCCATGCAATAATGAAAACACATCTATACACTTGAAAGAACTCAGAAAATCAATACTAATTGAACATGTGTAATGCAAACAAAAAAATGAAGTCATAAATGGTAAATGGTCAAACAAAGAGAAATAAAAATAAATCAAGATGAAAGAACCAACCATGCAAAAAAATCAAATTTTATCTTATTTTATTTTTAATAATATGTTATTCAACAAAATATTAGGGCTTTAGGGTGAACATAGTAATGTATGTGAAAACAATATTTCATGTTTCTCCTTCAATTGAAAGTTGTTTTCACCCAAATTTTGCATGATGGTAAAAGGACCTAGCCACAAATTTTAAAATTTTGTATTCTTTCCCTTTTTTCATTGGTAGAATCCCATAACATAACTCTCTGTCCAATTCTAAAATACATGGAATTTTCCATCTTGTCATGGTATTTCTTAACAATGGCCACATCTTTTCTAGATTATGATCTTCAAACTTACATTTCTCTTTCAAGGATATTAATGTATTTATTATTTGAGTGAATGGAATTCTATCCAAATCCTCATTTTGGAAGGGCCAAAAGATCTAGGTAGAAATTTCTAATTTAACATGGATGATTGTCTCTTAGCCATAAACCAAACTAAAACCTGTCTTTCTAGTACTAATATTAGTTTTCATTATATCATCCCATAAACCATGAATCAATTGTAAATTCTACCCATGAGGGTTATCACCAATAATTCACTTAATAATATTAATCAAATTCTTATTGGTTTAGTTAACTATCCCATTCCCTTGGGGATAGTAGAATGAGGAAATTGAGAAAATTATATTATACAATTGTTAGAGGCTCAAAACTTCTCCAATTACAAATGCACCATCATTGTCGTTGAATATTTCAAGCAGTAGATTGAAGTAGGAGAATATATGTACTTGTATAAAGGAAATCAACTATTCTACCTTAGCATTATTCAATGGGATAGTTTGGGCCATGTTGTAAAATAACCAATAGTAGTGAAAATGAATATTTGAACTACAAATGAGTGTGAATAAATAGGACAAATGAAATCAAGTCCCCATTTGGAAAATGGAAAATAAGTATTCATAGGGTTCATAGGCATGGTTAAAAAAATTTAATTCTTGCCACTTGATTGTTGGTAATGATCATAGGATATCACAAATGTAAATGAGTCATGGAACATACTATGCTAGTAGAAACCATATTAAATTTTTTTTTTTATGCAGTGACTTTAGTGGAAAAATATCCACTAGTATGGAATTGGAAGTGAGCACCATCATGGAGCCAAAACACGATGGAATTGGCTTGGGATTTTTTGATGCAATGAAGCAACATGCCTGTTGACCTAAAAGACTGTTTTAAGGTCTTTAATATAACATCATGAGGATAAATCCTCCTACATTTTTATAGAGGTGGTGCTCCTCTTTCTTGATACATGGAGGAATATTCTTCTGAACTTAAATACATGCAATACAAAATCCCAAAAAATATTCCAATGAAACCATTATGTATAGAATCTTATATACATATATACAAGTTGTTATATACATATGTACTTGTCAAGAACATCATATGATTCAAGGAAAAGAGATAAATATGTCTGTAGAGATTTTTATCTACATGGTTTGGAGTCTTCTTTCAAAAAACATTTTTCCTTTATTTTGAAATGATGTGAACCTAGAATCAACTATGACTTTCCAAGATAAAGAAAAATAAAAATGGACTGATCCTCAAAGAACTTTACATGATCACTTCATTACAACTCAAAAAATATTGTGATGGAAAATACATTTGAAATATCATGCTTTAGGCTCAAAGTATGAAAAATCACTAATGTAATGCCCCTAAATAGGTCTCTGTGGGACAAATTTATAATAATATCCCAAATGTAACAAGTTTAAGAATGTGTGAAATGAGAGGGATGAAACAACCTCAACAAGATCTCAATGAAAATTAGATAAACTTAATGAAAATGCATTTTCTTT
>ML809232.1:261971-274223 GCA_009831015.1 Picea engelmannii
CAAGCATGTACTTATGAAGATATAAGTCATTTATTTCCAAGGAGATGAGAAAGGGTGTTTGTTCCTCAGTTTGCTCAAAATGATCAATTCATAATAGTATAGAAGGTTATTTAAACAACTTCTGATCATTTGAGAAATTTTTCAAAGAAGGGATTTCTAACATCCCACAAATCCTTTTGACCCTTTGCAAGATATTATCCATGTTAGTTCTTAGGTATGTCTTATCATCCCTCGGTTTTGGAGGGGATTTTGGTTGAGGAGATATAGGGTTATTTGGAAGAGGTTGGGGTTCATCCTTAGAGTAGACACGAGACTCTCTAAGCTTCTCCCTTGACTCCTAACTCATTCGTATCAAGCACTCAATATAGCCTTTCATGCAACTTGATTCCTACTCTCCTAGAGTTTCTCTGGTGTGATATTGGGGCACTCTTGGGGAAACACAGTAAACACGGAGTCCATGGTATCAAGAAAATTCTTGTGTTTAGCTCCCCCATGAGTAATTCTTGGGCATTCATGTTCAAAATGAGAATATTTGAAAGGTAAGAACAAATGGGCCTCTTCTAGAATTGAAACATTTTGCGGATTCGAGGTGTTTGGAGTCCTTTGATCATTTGGAGCACAAGGTCTCCCATCTTGAATAGCCCCTTGACAATGCCCCTTAGAAGGAGAATTTTGGGCTTGTGGTAGTGTCCTTTCCAAATTAGTGAGTATATTCATCATCAAGGTTTTATTCATAGCTATATCATTCATAGTCTCTTCAAGTCATGCCCATGGAGTGCTAGTATCTTGAGTGACCTCAACATTGCGTACTATATCTAGTTTACTACCAAACTTGTCTCTCAGGACATAGAAAGGTTCCACCTCTCATGATGAAATATTAGCCATAATTTTGGCAGCAATTCCTTGGGATTATTGAATGTCGTAGTACCCTTGTCCTTGAATAAATAACGAAAATGTACCAATAAATATTTGATATAGAGGAAAAGAAGGTAATCCTTCCCAGTGTGATGGTTGCTAGGTATTTGTTGAAACAAATTTTCAAACTTGGAATTAAATTATATGACATTTTCATTTTCTGATTTCTTGATTTCGGTAAGTCGAGTCAACAACATGCTTGGATGTTCTTTAGTACTTCACCTTTTAAGAAATGTTTCCTTGAGTTGATTCATATTCTTGATGTTCATATCAGGGATACTATCATGCCATCTCCTAGAAACATTGGTAAGATTTTTAGAGAAAATTTTCATTACTAAATATTCGATGTCATCACTTGTAGGATTAAGTTGAAAGAAGGCCCATAAATTACTCATGTACTCATAAACAATGGTTACATAATTACCATAAAAATTGGGAAACCACTTCTCATACTTCAGAGGCATCTTTCAAGGGTACCCTAGGATAGCTGATATATCCAAAGACTTGAAAAGATTGGATGCCCATTTATTTTGAGCTAATGTAGAAAAACAAAAGTTTCCACCAAACACAAATTTCACTGCAGGAGAATTGTGGGGAGCCCTTCTCTTGTAGGTCTTAGGAGGGTTAGTACACCACCTTGAAGTTTGTGGAGTCACTAGATGACTTTGTAACATCCCGCTCTTGCGCGCACTAAGCGAACTTATTCTTTGAGGACACTTACGTGCAAGTGATCCTTGTTATTGTAATATTGGTCATTTTGATTATGATTATGGAATATTATGGATTTGATGATATGTTATTTCATTGTATTTGCATAGACAGGTGCTATTGACTGGGTTCTCCTGAGTGTGTAGGACTTTATACACTGAGGATGCAGAGGCATCGATGAGACCCCTTGGACTCCGGATCGAGTCATGGAGTGGGTTGTTTGGGGTTTGAATTTTTTTGATGTGACATATGTACAAATGATTATATGTCATGATTATTGATTATTATTGCTGACATGATTCATTGATGGATGTAGGCTGATGATAGCTTGTTGACCAGACTCACATATGGAGTAGAGGGGTCACGTAGGAAAACCAGAGAGATTGAGGGAGAGGTGTGTCAGCAGCCCAGCTAAAGCCTACTATCACTCCCGCCATGAGTCGAACTGTAGGTTAACGAGTACCTAGTTCGAGAAGACCCACGATGTTGTGAGGGAAGAATGTGACAGTCGCTCATGATGATTCTAAGGGGCACACAATAAGGCAGGGGCCTTATTCCTTAGAGGCCCTTAGTCTCCCAAAAGATCACCTGGCGGAGTATTGACTCCAGGGGTTTGACGTCTACCAAATTCAGTCAATAGGTGAGTGGCACCCTTGGAGCATGTAGTGCATCTTGAAGGGCACGTCGTGCAAGGAAAATGGAAAGAGGCAAGTGGCACCCTTGGAGCACGTGGTGCATCCTAAAGGGCACGTCATCATTTTAATTGGTAAGTGAATAAACCTGGTCGACCTTAAAATGAATGATATGATAAGTAAAGTTTAGCAACATTTTTCCCTTAAAAATGTCGCCCATCTTAGTGAAATTAAAACCTAGGTCTAAGTATAACATGTGGTAAAATAATAATAATAATAAATAAACATGTAACAAGAAAGGGGCTAAGAAATTCAACTTATTTATTAAAGTCAAATTTATACTGGAGGATTAAATTTTTAAAAAGGGCTAATGGTTGTTTTTATCTACATTGCTAATTTAATTTTTAGTTAAAAAGAAAAGAGGGTAAATGATTGTTTTTATCTACACTTGCTAAATTGATTTTTAAATAAAAAGGAAAAAGGGTAAATAGTTGTTTTATCTACACTTGCTAAACTGATTTTTAGTTAAATAGGAAAAAGGGGGAAACTTAAAAGAGAAAGGAAACTTAAGGAAAAAGGGAAACTTAAGGAAAAGGGGAGACTTAAAGAAAATTTGAATGTCTAACTTAGTAAGGAATCTAGCCTTTGGGACTTTCTATTTATGAAATCAACTAGTAATTAAGTAATGCGTAAGTCATTTAAGAAGTGTAAGGGAATTTTGGGACACCGAGGAGCATTTTTAGGAATGCTCTTAGGTGGATGAGGGAAATAAGAATATTTAATTAATTAATAAAATTGATTTTCTGGTGCAACTAAGGGATCAGACGACATGTGTATGGGGGAGGTATTTCGAAATTAACTAAATGAAAAAAGTATTTAATGAGAATTTGGGAAACTAATTACTTGAAAAATCTATAAAAATGATGGAGGAGGAGGAGTATGGATATCTCATCTTTATGCGTAACATTACGCTACAGAAATTTTATCTTGACTGAACTTTATCTTGTGGGAGTTGGGATACCGATCTCATGTAACGAGTGGTAGCTTGACCTTGCGAGGCAAGCTGGGTGCTAGCATTCTCTGGTATTGTGTGTGTGGCCCCTTTGCTTCTCGGGGGGCTTAGGGGGAAGAAGAGTACCCCTAGCATTCACTGGGAGGTACCGATGAGGTCACATCGGTTGGCAAGTAGGATCTATATGGAGTGCGCATGGGACAATGACCTCAGAGAATTCACATTTGGATAAGGTACACATGTTAAATTTGTTACTTGCAATGAAATTCAATGTACACATGTTTATTTTTCTGTATTCGGTTAAATATTTAATTTCTATGAGCTTTATTGTACATGCATTCCTACGGTACTTGTAATACCCTTGTCGTTTGATTTATTCAGTAAAGACCCTTTCTATCCACTGTATCCTTTATTTATGAGTTACTGTCTCTTTCTGCGTGGCTAGAATGAGCCTCAAACTCAAAACCTTTCATGCGTTCTTGTATATCCTGCCTGCGTTTTCTTTATTCCTTGATTGCACTTTTATTTCATTATTTTCTCCTCCACGAAGAAGATTTGGATGCAGATTGTGTTTTTATCTTTCGTCCCTTATCCCTTTAGTTATTAGTTTGTGCTTGAGCAGTTGGCTAGGAGCTGAATCAATGGTCGTCACTCTGGTGTTTAAAGACTTATAGATTCAAATTCCTTGCTTTCATGTGCATGTATTATAAGTGAAGGATAAATGTTTTGCCCAACTATCTATCCCTTATCTCTGTGTTTTCATCTTACGATTAATATCTAATATTTGCACCTTCTTTTGAATGTGTATCTATGCATTTTTTATTGATCCATTGTCGAATGATTAGTCTGTGCACCTTCTTGTGATTGAATATCTCTACGCTTTTGTTTGATTCATCTCTGATCGATTCATCTTTTCATTTTCTTGTGGATGATTATCTATGTGGTTCATCTATGATTGATTTCTTGGCATTTATCTCTGCAATTTCTTGACATATTACCCAGCGGTTGGATTGGTATAATCTTTGTGATTTTAATGATAAATCTCAATGCTTGATTGGAAAAATCTTAGGGTTTTTAATATGTGGATGACTACGTTTTTAACATTTTAATGACTCTGATTTTATACTTTGAATGACAACGAATTCATATATTGAATGACAACGAGTTTATATTTTGAATGACAACGAATTTATATATTGAAAGACACCAAGTTTATACTTTGAATGACGATGAATTTGTATATTGAAGGACAACGAGTTTATATTTTGAATGACAATGAATTTATATATTGAATGATAGTGTGTTTATACTTTGAATGACAATGAATTTATATATTGAATGACAACGAGTTTATATTTTGAATGACAATGAATTTATATATTGAATGACAATGAGTTTATACTTTGAATGACATCAAATTCATATATTGAATGACAATGATTTTATATTTTGAATGACAACGAATTTATATATCGAATGACAACGAGTTTATACATTTGAATGACACTGAATTTAGATATCGATTGTGGTTGCATTGTGACCGTGTAGTAGTTGCGTTTTGTAACTGTGTAATTGTGGTGTTAGTAACTGTTGTGTTGTATGCAATGTATGAAAATGATATTTAGCCACACAGTAAATGCTATTCACACAGGGATGTTACTCACAGTAAATTTTATCCATATTTTTATTTACACAGTAAATGTTATCCACACCGTAAATTATATCCACAACGATATTTATTCACATCGTAAATGTTATTCACTCAATGATGTTATTCACAGTAATTTCATCCATATTGTTAATTATCCAACGATATCATATATACCAGTGATATTGTATTTAATAGATGGAAATACCATATATACCAACGATATCATATTTAATAGATGGTAATACCATACATACCAAAAATATTGTATTTAATAGACAACAATAATTTATACCAGTGATATCATATATACCAGCGACATCATAATTAATAGATGGATATATCATATATACCAACAATATAATAATTAATAAAAAAAAATGATAATAGACAATAATATCATATATACCAACGATTATCAATAGAAACAACAATAGTTATTAATCGACAATGATTTGGTTGCTGAAAACGATTATCAATAGACACAGTAGTAGTTATTAATCGACAACGAGATTGTTGTTGACAACAATTCCCTTAAATTATATTGTTAGACAATGATGTGTGTTAAGATAGCGTTACCCATAAATTATTTTTGTTAGTCAGTGATAAATTTGTTAAGATAGGTCATCCCACGCTTGAGTTTTGGATTTTCTTCATTTTTGTTTATAGCATTGGAGATTGGATCATGGGGTAGCTAATTACATACTTGATGCCTTGACTTAATGAATTTTTCGGTCCAGAATTTGCACCTTTATTCCTTAATCTCTTGTGTCAATTATGGTTAAGCCAACACTCAAATATTACTTCCTTTATATAGAGAGTCAAATGCAATATCCATGCAGCTAAATACTTAGATTTTATTCGAGTTATTTATGTTTTGCAGTGGGAGATCTCCTTGAAAAATTGTCTCATAAGAAAACAAGAACTCCTTTGGTTAGTTGCACAATTTAATTTGAATGATTTCACCTTTAATGTTGTTGACTTGTTGATTGGGTGCTTGGGTATTGTCTTCATGGATTATTTGAAAGATGACTCGGTCTCCTAGCGCAAGGGATTTAGCTTGGGTTAAAGGTATATATATGTTATGTTGCGCCATGGTTACTATCACGCATATCACCTTGTGATGGAATGATTCCTATTGAAGGGATCATTGTGCTCCTTGTTGGATAGATGCGAATGATAACCTAGCCGTAGTCTTGTGCTTCCCGATGGGGGCGTATTGTTCATTGCAATTGATGTTGGTACTTGGTTCTGCATTGCCTTAATGCAATTGGTTTTGTGCACCGTAGAGGTTTTTAGTTACTGGTCATCGAAGCCATTGTGTTGGGTTGTTGTTGTTGTCTTTTAGCTTATAGGTGTTGTCTTGCTTGTGTCGAGCGGGTAGCCATTTTTATCTGTCTTTTGATTATCGCATGTTTCGTCCAGTTGCATGATGTGATAGTATGCATGGGTCATTGTTGTATGTTTCCTAAATGTGTAAGTTGTGTTTGTTGTCAAGTTGTGTTGATTAATTGTTGTCATTGATTTCCTTCCTGCTTAAAACAAAAAAACAATTGCACTTGCTTTGCATCGCATGTAGTCGTAATGAATAGGGTCGTTACATATTTACCTTAGATCATCAAAAGAAGGTGAGGGAATCAACCTCATTGGAGTCAACATGTAAGAATGTAAGATAGGGACTTTGGGAGAATCTTACCAAATGATATTTCGTTGAGGAGAATGACTCAATTCTCCCCGAAAATGGTGCCAAAATGTTATCGCAGGATTTGTAGCTGTGAAAAACTAGAAAAAAGATCACCAAATATTGCGTAACTAAAGGATATCCTACCACTATCACCTTATTAACAAATCCCCTCGTTTTAGTGATAGAGGAGGTCCACTATAGGGGATGATTCATTGGTGAGTGCAAGGGATCAAAGTACTCAGTTTGATAGACAAGCCTATCGCCTCCTCTCTTGATCACCCAATGGTAAATCTAGGTCTATGAAATGGATGAGGTTAAAAGGTGTTTGAGTACTTTCCTAGAAAATGAACAATTTATAGCATGTATATTATCAATTCCAAGTACAAACATGCAATTAAAACCTCGTAATACACTAGATAATGATAACTTTCTATAGCTGCTACAAATTTGTAGCAGTACAACAATTTACAACAACAAGATTAAGTTTGTAACAACAACAAATAAAAGAGACCATAAATAAATCAATTGACAAGGAAATCTTAGCACATATCCAATAGATTAATGTCCAATTGTTCAAGGCAATTTCTAGACATATTACACCACCATTAAATAAATGTATGCAACAAATTTAAGTTTTATCAGGTGGTTGTAGTAAACTTTTGTAACAAAAACAAGTTTACCACTCAATTAGCACAAGTTGTTTTTAGTAAAGTTAGTATATAGCTTGAGTGATTAATAATAAAGATTTATTTTATCACTTTCACCACAAGAGAGTTTAAATGATTAGTTCCTTAGGGATATGGAGTCTTTTACAACAATAATACAATATCTTTAGAGATGAAAGTAGAAATATCTAAGAGACAAGGCTTGAAATCTAAGGTGCTAGCACATTAGGGCCTTATGTTTCAAGCCTTAAAGAGAAGTATTTCTAGAGTGCAAGCACTTTTGGGCTCTAACAACCTTCTCTTCCTTCTTAAGTCCTTCAATTATGTCACAATCAGGAGTCTAGGGATAAAATCCTAAAGTGCTATCACTTTAGGGCTTTATGATTCTAACCCTAGGTAGGATTTCCTTCAAACATTTATGGATGAAATTAACCTTGTGAGAGGAGGAAGCACTTATGCTCCTCTCTTAGGGTTTTACCAAGCAAGATATTCAATATGAACAAGTAAAATTTACTAATGAACATTCAATATTATGAAATGAAATTGTAGAAATTTACTTACTTCACCAAGATATGGATAGAATAAACCCTAATTGCAGAAAATTCATCCAAAAAAATCAAGAATGATCCACACTTGTCCTCCAAGAGATAACACATGAGTAAAAAGAGTCAATAACCCCAATATAAAGAAAATTTCATACTTGTCTCACATGTGTGAGAAAGTTGTGATGATAAAAATATGTCTTAGATAGCCATATTTATATGAAAGCACTATCCATCCAAAAGACTCTAATGAAAAGTCATGTCTCTACACAAGAGGGCTGATCGCTTCAATTTGTCTTTTCAATTTACAAAAATTAAATTTACATGAAATAAAACCCTAAAAAGGGTGATGTCATTCCTTAGTAGGGTGACACTATGCTCATAAGCGTGATGTCAAGGATGCAAATATTGGAATTTGGGCCTCCAAAGGTAATGTTTCCCCTTCTCATGTGCCAAGTTCCATGCTACACGTCTCCTACATCAACCCATCAAACCCTAGTCCCTAGGTGACGTCAAGGGCTAGGAGGGTGATGTCCAGTACTCTAAAGGCCAATGTTCAACTGGATAAGGGTGGATTCTCATGCTCTAGACATTCCAAGATGCCTCCAAAGGCAACGTCCTCCATCATCAAGGTACAATACTCATCATTATATGGTGCCCCAGACATGGGGTCTAGCATCCATAATGTGGGAAAGGTACTGCAAATACAAACACGTATGCTCTCCAAGGGTCCAAAAGTCATATGAATCATGCCAAGTAAGCCACATATAATATGATAACTAGCCAAACATGTTCATCAAATCCCCCTTTTCAAATTAAATAAATTCTCAAAGAGCTTATAAACTTTTCTAAATTTAGGTATGGGAGGGGTGTCAAGGTTCCCTATTGGGTAGGCCAATCCCCAAGTCAAGGTATTTTTACTGAGAATATCCCATATAAGTCATGAAATTAATGTGATGTGTGTTGGGGAAAGACTTATAGGAATGAGTTTGTTGACCTACAAATGTTCGTATTGTCTTGTTTATGGGTGCCTTTGTAGAGGGCGTGTTTCCCTTCATTCAGGATGCAACATTTTTCAGTCCCTTTTATTTCCACTAATTGATTATGGTAAAAAACATTGAGTACTATGTGTAATGGAAAGTAAAGAGTAACGCAATTCCACTTGAAGTTAGAAGTACACAAAGGGGCATATGCAATGGAAAGTAAGAGACACCACAAAATGGATTTACCCAACAAGTGTGACATTTATTAATTATGTGATTTAGAAGGTCCTTTGATTTTATGGAGAAGTGTTTCATTTCTATTAGGCAATTAGGGTGAGAATTTGGAAGGATAATATTGGATTTTATCTTTTTCCAGCTACAACGCCTCTGGGCATTTATCCCCTTCTTCCCATGAAATTAGGTACAATCCCTTCTTGGGGTCAATGAAACCAAGAGCCCAAAATATGAGGAGACAGAGGGTGAGAAGCATGGAAAGTGGTAATTATGAATAGGAATGGTACGATAAACTTTCAAGGAACTACCTAGTAGAAACCATTTTCCTGAAGGTGACCAACTTTCTAGGATATAATGAAAACCTCCAAGGTGAAATTAGACAAAAGGAATAATTTCCATGAAAATGTTATATAATCAAGAAATGATTCTTTGCAACATGCTCAAATGATCCAAATATTAAAGTGACACTTACCATGATACTAGAATTGTTACCTCATGAAGAAATCCATGTTGTCTCCTGGGATCCAAACTTATTGAAGTGGATGTGGTTTTTTTGCTAGTGAAAAATGGTGATCAACATGAATGGGAGGGACCCTACTAGCTCTTATGGTCAATTGGACTCTCGACAATCCATGTCTACTACATAGAGGCCTTGAGATGTGATATCATGAGTTACCCCTGTCCTGGGGGGTAACAAGGTGATAAATATATATTGAGAAGGTAAGTCACTTTGGCACAAGGCTCTATGGTCATTAATACATTGACCATAAAAAGGGTAAAATTTGGCAACACCACTTGGGTTGTTGTAGGATGCAAGAATTGGATGCTAGAATATTTTCCTCAATGTAATAAGGGCCACGGGAATATGGGGACTTAATAAAACATTGACCTTGTTCAAATCATCTTATGATGCTTGAAATAAGTATAAGGAATCTCATCCATTCTTGAAAGGGTAGGAAATAGATAGAGTCATGCTAATGTTCTAAGATGGATGAAGAGCATGAACATGGAAGAAGTATTGGGAAACCTAGATATTGTACTTTATCATCCAAACCCTTTATTAGGATAAACATTGAGTACCACAATAATATTTTTTTCTATTTCATGAGATCAACCTACAATGATATAATATTAACAATATTCATGTTATAGATAACCTAATCAGACTAATGATTTTATTAGAGTAGGTAATTTGTTCGAGGCTTCAATAGGTTGTAAAGATACTTTAAAATGGCTTAGAAATCCATGCAATAATGAAAACACATCTATACACTTGAAAGAACTCAGAAAATCAATACTAATTGAACATGTGTAATGCAAACAAAAAAATGAAGTCATAAATGGTAAATGGTCAAACAAAGAGAAATAAAAATAAATCAAGATGAAAGAACCAACCATGCAAAAAAATCAAATTTTATCTTATTTTATTTTTAATAATATGTTATTCAACAAAATATTAGGGCTTTAGGGTGAACATAGTAATGTATGTGAAAACAATATTTCATGTTTCTCCTTCAATTGAAAGTTGTTTTCACCCAAATTTTGCATGATGGTAAAAGGACCTAGCCACAAATTTTAAAATTTTGTATTCTTTCCCTTTTTTCATTGGTAGAATCCCATAACATAACTCTCTGTCCAATTCTAAAATACATGGAATTTTCCATCTTGTCATGGTATTTCTTAACAATGGCCACATCTTTTCTAGATTATGATCTTCAAACTTACATTTCTCTTTCAAGGATATTAATGTATTTATTATTTGAGTGAATGGAATTCTATCCAAATCCTCATTTTGGAAGGGCCAAAAGATCTAGGTAGAAATTTCTAATTTAACATGGATGATTGTCTCTTAGCCATAAACCAAACTAAAACCTGTCTTTCTAGTACTAATATTAGTTTTCATTATATCATCCCATAAACCATGAATCAATTGTAAATTCTACCCATGAGGGTTATCACCAATAATTCACTTAATAATATTAATCAAATTCTTATTGGTTTAGTTAACTATCCCATTCCCTTGGGGATAGTAGAATGAGGAAATTGAGAAAATTATATTATACAATTGTTAGAGGCTCAAAACTTCTCCAATTACAAATGCACCATCATTGTCGTTGAATATTTCAAGCAGTAGATTGAAGTAGGAGAATATATGTACTTGTATAAAGGAAATCAACTATTCTACCTTAGCATTATTCAATGGGATAGTTTGGGCCATGTTGTAAAATAACCAATAGTAGTGAAAATGAATATTTGAACTACAAATGAGTGTGAATAAATAGGACAAATGAAATCAAGTCCCCATTTGGAAAATGGAAAATAAGTATTCATAGGGTTCATAGGCATGGTTAAAAAAATTTAATTCTTGCCACTTGATTGTTGGTAATGATCATAGGATATCACAAATGTAAATGAGTCATGGAACATACTATGCTAGTAGAAACCATATTAAATTTTTTTTTTTATGCAGTGACTTTAGTGGAAAAATATCCACTAGTATGGAATTGGAAGTGAGCACCATCATGGAGCCAAAACACGATGGAATTGGCTTGGGATTTTTTGATGCAATGAAGCAACATGCCTGTTGACCTAAAAGACTGTTTTAAGGTCTTTAATATAACATCATGAGGATAAATCCTCCTACATTTTTATAGAGGTGGTGCTCCTCTTTCTTGATACATGGAGGAATATTCTTCTGAACTTAAATACATGCAATACAAAATCCCAAAAAATATTCCAATGAAACCATTATGTATAGAATCTTATATACATATATACAAGTTGTTATATACATATGTACTTGTCAAGAACATCATATGATTCAAGGAAAAGAGATAAATATGTCTGTAGAGATTTTTATCTACATGGTTTGGAGTCTTCTTTCAAAAAACATTTTTCCTTTATTTTGAAATGATGTGAACCTAGAATCAACTATGACTTTCCAAGATAAAGAAAAATAAAAATGGACTGATCCTCAAAGAACTTTACATGATCACTTCATTACAACTCAAAAAATATTGTGATGGAAAATACATTTGAAATATCATGCTTTAGGCTCAAAGTATGAAAAATCACTAATGTAATGCCCCTAAATAGGTCTCTGTGGGACAAATTTATAATAATATCCCAAATGTAACAAGTTTAAGAATGTGTGAAATGAGAGGGATGAAACAACCTCAACAAGATCTCAATGAAAATTAGATAAACTTAATGAAAATGCATTTTCTTT
>ML809233.1:0-10987 GCA_009831015.1 Picea engelmannii
CAGATGGACAACATGCTAGGCCAAATCAAAGACATTAATGAGCCGAGGGATGCGATCTTGTATGATCATATCCATAAACATGTGGTCAAAAGGTGGGATAATCAGAATGTTCCACTCCATGTCCTAGCATATGTCCTTATCACCAAAATATTATTCTCCATCTTGGTTGGCCCAACCAGCTCCTGGGGTGGGGTTAGGAGAAAACCACGCACAAATCTAGAGGTGCAAAATGGATATATGCTTGCATTAGACAAGTTGATACCTAAGGAAGAGGAATGTGTTCAAGTACAAAGAATTGAGCAAGTACATCAGTGCGCATGGAGTCTTTGGTAACTTGCATGCAACCAAAGATCGAGATAGGTTGAGTACTATTGAATGGTGGAACATGTATGGCTCCTCTACCACCTATTTGCATTAATTGGCAGTGAAGGTGCTTTTGCAGGTGGTTAACACCTTTTATACAAAGAGGTGTTGGAGTACCTATAGCTTCATCCACAACGTAAAGAGAAACAACTTGAATGTAGACCGGGCATAAAGCTTGGTTTATGTTCATTACAACATGGGATTGTGGTCCCATTATTGTGATGCACCGAAGCATGATAATTCTAAAAGAGATGCAACTTGGGATAACAATCCAGAGGAGACTAATTTGGAGGATGAAGCCATGGTTTTAGAGCGCTTGGAAGCGAAACTTTTGGGTGATCATGACGGTGATCATATTCCTGTAGCAGACATTCCACCTCCATTCACTAGTGAGGTTCCAGATGCATCAATTTTGCCTTTATCTTCACATCATCCATTGTCACGCGGGGACCACTTAGTTGTTGGTTGTTTTCCACAAACAGTTCCACCTACTACTATTCTTCAAAGATCATGCGAAAAGAGGAAATCTTAGTGCATAGTACTTAGTACTTACTATTATACTAGATCTTTTTTTCTTTTTCCTGTTTAGAAGTAGTCTCTAGAACTTAGCACTTTGTCTTTATTATGGCTTATTTTGTAAACAATGAAGTTATGAACATTGTATGACTGTTTACCTTTAAAGTTTAAACAATGGACTGAAATTTGAATCTTACATCTCTTTGGTATGAATATGATACTCTAGACTCTAGAGTCTATTTCATTTTGTGGTTGATGTTGTCTGTTACGATTTGTGAATAATAATTTTTTATGATTGATGTTATATGTGTACTAAATGGTTGATGCTTTAATGATCATCACTAATCCAATAGTTAAATGATCTTAAATCTATGTTTTCATGTTTTTTGCAATTGATTCGACATTCTACATGTTTTTTTTTTATATATATGCATCAAAATATATTAAAATATGTATTATATAAAAAACGCTCCTGAAATGCTCTCGCTCCTTGAATTTTTTGAAAATTGTGCTCCCCGCTCCTGCTCCCACTCCTTGCTTGCAATAGCCTTGGTTTTGGAAGATACTTTGGAGACTTTGATTTTGTGTTTGGTTCATGGGGATTTGTGCGAGAAGGTTTGAGGAAAGGCTTTGGAAACTATGACAAGAGTGTTAATGCTTAAAGAACCAGTGATCAAAGGAATGGTTATAGGTTGGGTCCAATGCTTAATGATTGAGATGGATGAATGGTAAAGGAGACATGTTGGGGCACCAACATTTGAGGTGGAGTGCTTTGCCATGCCACAAGGTTAGGCCATGGTTGAGGAGAAAGGGGAGAGGTTCCTTGTAGAACTTGAGAAATTACCAGAGATGAAGGGGCACCCATCCTTTGTGGAATGGTTGGGCTAGGGCCAATGTCTTGATAATAATGGTTATTGGTTTGGGTTGAAGGGCTACACACTCATGGGACATGAGAATCTATCTATATTGAAAGGTTGGGTTCTTCCAAGCTTTGAAATTGGGAGTGGGTTGAAGGTGGAAGTGAAGGGTGCACACAAAGACCTTATGAAAACTTAAGGCCTTGGGAAAAACATTGGCCAAACACCTCGAGTACGTGCTAAATGTTGAATGTTTTTCACATTTGCTGCTAAGTAACTTCAATAATATCCATGGCTAAAAGGTAAAGTTTGAGAATATGGGTAGTCTTGGATGATTCTATAGGGCAAGGCTTGAGTGGTGGAAAGATAAGCTCTTCTAGTTGAGGTTTGGGGCAAAAGAGGGACAACTCTCCCTATTGTAAGGGAAGGGAGAGGCAAAAGAAATGAGAAGGAAAGAAAGAAGAAGACTTAGTTTGAGAAGGGAAGGGTTGATGGGAAATCCCTAATGGAGTCACTAAAATGTAGTGCAAATATTAGAGTGAGGCACCAAACTACCACAACAATGGCCTAACCACCACCAAAAGGAGGGACAGAGGGAGTGGAGTCGCCACTCGAATGTGTTGAGGGTAATTTAGAACTTGGGGAAAATAGAGAAAAGAGGGCAAAGGGGGCCACTGATTTGCTTAATTACAGTTGATTTTAAACTTTAATGCTAACTTAGTGTTGTGATTGATTTTAAGGGAACTTCAATTAGGTTTCACATGATATCCAACAACTTGAAAGGCAAGATAACACTAGAAAATAAATTTGGTTGGGTCCTAGTTAACTCTATGTTCTAAATATTGAAATGGATAGCAAATTAAATTGAAGTGAAAGGGGAAGAGGAAGGATGGTACCTGGGTTAAGGAGGTATAATGCACCTATGAGAAGAGCCAAGAAGAGTTGAGTCTCCTGTAGTGCTCCGTAGTGTTAGATTTTCCTACAAAATAATTTGGAATTTGTCTTCCAAAACAAAGAAATATCTACACTACCAAATTAACCATACGGATAACCAAAATGATATTACCAAGTATGGAAGATCAAGTTTTCCCTTAGTTATGAGGTTCTCTTCTTGTAGCTGCTGTGCTGGTAACATCCCTTAGGGTGTGGTTGAAGATGACCTAAAGAATACTAGGGATGAAGCCAAGAAATATCAAGATGCAAAGCAACAAATTTAACAAGAGATAGAAACTGAACACATGGAGAGAGTATACCTATGAGGGAAGGTCTCTAGTTAATAGAGGGTTGGAGGAGATAGTTGGTCCAAGCAACTCAAGCGCTTGAGGAGATTGGATGGCTTTTACACGCAAATACGCCATAGTTTCGATGCGTGAGAGAGATTTGGAAGTGTTTATAACTGTTGATGTTTTGGTAGCTGCGGGAGGATCTTTCCCTCCTAGATGAACTTTCTTAGATGTGGAGAAGATTCCGAAAGCAAGAGATCCATTGGACAGATATTGAAATACCCTAGAAGAGAAGTCGGTCCAGAAGAATAAAGTAATAATGAAAAGACACTTGTCCAAAGAAGAAGTCAGCCCAGTCTAGTGGCCAGTAAGACTATAAATAAAGGACATTTGGGCTCATTTGTTCACTCATTCACACTCTCCCAGCTACACAGAAGCAAGGTACAAGTTTGGAGGAAGTGACACAGTAGCCGTAACTGCACAATTTATTCTTGTTCAGTCTTTTGGTATCTCTCTCTTGTGTGCTACTCCTTGAGGAGGTGTGCTACCTTTGTATGGTGTTGTTGTTGCAGCTGTGGTGGTATTTCTGATTGAGTTAGCACTTGTGCTAGGGTTTATCTGATTGGACTTGCTTTGTGAACGAAATCTATCTAAGAAAGGTTGTTGGGTTTTTCCCCCATTTGGGGTTTTCCCAGGATACATCTCGTGTTCTTTTTGTCTCTTGTTTATGCTACTACTGCTTAGTACATGATATATATATGTTAATGATAATGAAGTAAAAGAACACAAGTAACCTAATGCTTTGTAAACCAGCGAAAAATGTCAACCAACATGAGAGTTGAAGATAGATTGGATGGAGCAGACAACTTCAGATCTTGGAAGCACAAAGTTCTCCTCATTCTAGAAGAGAATGATTTATTGGATCATGTCAAGTAGGTGCTTCCATAACTAGAAGAAGAAGACGCCAAAGCAAAGTTAAGGAAGGATGAGGTCAAGGCCAAGCGGATCTTGACAGACTCGATAAAGGATCATCTGATAACTAATGCATCAAAACTTGAGACACCGAAGGAAATGTATGATGCCCTAACCAGACTTTATGAGAGTAAGAATACCAACCAAAAGCTTACTCTAAGGCATCAACTCATAAGCATGACAATGGACAAACCATAAATAGTAGCCAACTATTTCATGAGGATCTCGCAGATCAAGGACCAGTTAGCAGCCATTGGAGATCCAGTAGAAGATGCTGAACTCGTGACACTCAAATGGATTCCCTCCTCTTTGGACCCATTTTTTCAAGGGATTTGTGTCGAAAGAAGATTGCCCAAATTTGACAAGTTGTGGACAGACTGTACCCAAGAAGAATCCAGGTTGATATCCAAATCACAGAAGATTAATGATGATGAAAATCAATAACTTGCTGCCCAAGTGAGGAAGAGAAAGGAAAGGGAAGAAGGCAACCTGAAGAAGCCTGAGAAACCACGCTACAGGAAGGATGCGTTAAATTTTAGAGGCTACAACTGCAAGGAGATGGGACATTATGCTGCACAATGTCCTCTTAGAATTGAAAAGGGAAAGAAGAAGCACCATGCACATGTAGCAAATGTTGAGGAGCAGGATGAAGAGTTTGTCCTTTAGCCAATAGTGCGGTTTGCATATAAGGTTTGATGTTTCTTTATATTAATGAAGTTTAAGTAAGTGTTGTAACTAGAATAGAAATCATTAGAATTCTATTGTTGCTATCGCTATTACTAGTTTAGCAAACACTTGATTATTGTTGGTACGATTACCATTAAGTAAATGCTCATTGTTTAGTATTAGTGATGCACTTGTTTGCAATATGTATTTGATCTCCTCTAGGAGATGTTCTTTCATGTTCGAAGCAAGTTATTTTGTAAACTCCATGGAGGTTATCATGGAGATATTGTTCTTCTTGTTTCTTGTTCCAGGCAGGTCACAAGTAATAGGTTTGAGAGGGAGCTATAGTGACAGTTGCATGAGGCAACATGAAGCAGACTATCCAGACATAGAGTTGTGTAATGAAGGAGAGGAGGAGGTCAACACATGTAGAGGGAGTAGATGACTCCAAAGACTACATAGCTTTAGAGGGAGCATGTAGACTCAGAGTGAGCCTAATCTCAGAGAGAGTCAGTTGCTTAGAGACTTTCATTCAGAAAGTATTCCTCTTCAGATTCAGATTCGGATTCAGATTTAGATTCAGATGGGAAAGACATCCTCCAGGGTTAACAGACAGGAAGCTCGATCAAAATCTTTAGAGACTTTGAGGAGATATGAGACCTCCTGGGAGGATTCCCTTGTTTCAGTGAATGAAGCCAGTCAGAAGGACTGGGATGTGGACCTTTTACCTTGATTCCTAGACATGTACATCAGTTGACAACAAAACATTTTTGAGATACCTACGTGGTACAAGCGGATATGGATTGGGATATGCCTCAGATGGAGATGTGAACGCTACAGGATTATATAGACTCTGACTGGGCAGGGAGTGCAGTGGATCGATAGAGTACTTCTGGTTACTGCTTCAGTTTGGGATTGGTGTGATCTCATGGTTGAACAGGAAGCAGACGACAATGCCACTTAGTACAACAGAGACAGAGTATATAACAACTGGTATTGCACGCTGTGAAGCAACGTGGCTTCGAAAGTTTCTTGCAGGACTTCAACCAAGACACGATGTAGAAGGGAGTTGTGAAGCTCCAGTACACATCCTCAGATGAGTAGCATCGGGCATACATTCTCTCAGATTGGTCATGCTGATTTGACCAAGAGAGAATGATACATTCACTCACAGGATTAGCCATGCTGATTTGGCTAGTTGTAAATGGCCCAGGCGTAGTCTTTCTCCTATTAGTCATGCTGATTTGACTAGGAGCAGAAAGACTCGAGGTGTTGAATGTCCATTCTCGATGAGAGGGAGGTGTGTTGTTTCTTCTCATGCCGGCTAACCCCTCTGGCCAAGGGTTCCCTGGATTAGTCTTGCGACTAAGGGGGTAATGCAATGTCAGACTCGATGAGAGAAGAAACATCACATGCATAGTCGTGAGGACTATGGGAGTAGTTTCATGCTACTGGATGAGACTATAACTATGGCTGATGGCATATTGTAGTAGCTGTGTGGTACTAGCTGATTGTTGCATAGTTATAGAGACACCGACTATGATTATGGTTGATGACATATTGTAGTAACTGTGTTACTAGCTGATTGCTGCATAATCATAGGTATGACTATGTTTGAGGGCATATTGTAGTAGCTGTGTGCTACTAGTTGATTGTTGCATAGTCATACGATTCATGACTATGGCTGAGGGCATATTGTAGTAGCTGTGTGCTACATAGTCATGGAGGTGGCAGACTATGATTATGGTTGAGGGCATATTGTAGTGGCTGTGTGCCACTAGCTGATTGTTGCATAATCATAGAGACTGTTGTATTGCATGGTGGTTTTGATTGCAAGAGAGAGACGTCGTGTCTCTGGATAGTAGCTGTGTGCTACTTGGAGTGGTTGTGCACCACTGGATAGTAGTTATGTACTACTATGGATCGACACCGTCATCTTCTACTAGATGGCATTGTAGTAGCTGTGCGCTACTAGCTAATTGCCATGGAGACTACCAGTTTACATTGGGAATAGTTTAGTGCTACTTGATTCCAGAGAATGTCGATTTGAGCTACCGATGGCATTGTGGCAACAATGTGCTACTTGCGTATTGCAGAGTCATTAGTGGAATACTAGATGTAGACATCATGAAAGGTGCCTCCCTAGATAAGAGGGAGTGTTGATGTTTTGGTAGCTGCAAGAGGATCTTTCCCTCCTAGATGACCTTTCTTAGATGCATAGAAGATTTTGGAAGCAAGAGATCCATTGGACAAATATTGAAATACCCTAGAAGAGAAGTCGACCTAGAAGAATAAAGTAATAATGAAAAGACACTTGTCCAGAGAAGAAGTCGACTCATTCTAGTGGACAGGAAGACTATAAATAGAGGCTGTCTTGGCTCATTTGTTCACTCACTCACACTCCCCCAACTACACAGAAGCAAGGCGCAAGTTTGGAGGAAGTGATGCAGTAGCTGCAGCTGCGCAGTTTATTCTTGTTCAGTCTTTTGGTATCTCTCTCTTGTGCGCTACTCCTTGAGGAGGTGCGCTACCTTTGTATGGTGCTGCTGCTGCAGCTGTGGTGGTATTTCTGGTTGAGCTAACACTTGTGCTAGGGTTTATCTGATTGGACTTGCTTTGTGAACATAATCTATCTTAAGAACGGTTGCTGGGTTTTTCCCCCATTTGGGGTTTTCCTAGGATAAATCTCTCGTGTTCTTTTTGTCTCTGGTTTATGCTGCTACTGCTCAGTACATGATATATATATGTTAATGATAATGAAGTAAAAGAACACAAGTAACCTAATGCTCTATAAATAAGGAAAATCTAACAATAACAAGACTAAATGAGGTGTACTTTTAGAAAAAAGATTGACACATGGGTGTTAAATAAACAAGTAGCTAATTGTTGTGCAAAATCCTCACATCATTGGTACTAATTTGCGGGGTTCATTGGAGAAATGCAAGTTCAACATGAAAATTGAGAGTTTTTCACTAGTGTTTTGGGTTCTATTATGTGGGTTAGTTTGGTACATAGCTAATGGTTACAACTTGTGCATCACAACTCGCATATCAGAGGTAAAGAGTAGATCTAGGAAGGAGGAGATCAAATTTGACAAAGTAAGCCTTTTTGTACATCCTCAAATAAGTCAAAGAACTCTGGGGACCTCCCAAATGCATCTTTAACTAATCAAGGGATCAAATCTTAAGCACACATGTTGAGGTTGATCCAACTAGGAAGAGAATGCCCAATGGAAAAATAAACAAAAAGGTCTAAGAAGGACAAATAATGATCTAGACCAAGGGGCTAATGACCTCACATAGGGTCTAGACATTGAAAATGACCTTAGATAGCGTCTAGACCAGTGTTATATGTATTGGAAAAACTGACCAATCCGACCAGTTACGAGGTTGTACTGGTCTGGTTAAGGGTTCCGAACCAGAAATGGTTGATTGTGTATGGCCGCGGCTAGGGACCTCTAAAAGTCAATTAAAAAAAACCAATACTGGTTCCATACGGTCGTGGCTAGGGACCATTAAAGGTCAAATTAAAAAAAAAATAATGAAAGCAAAAGACAAAAAACCTAACCCTAGTAATTAATGGTAGTATTAAATTCTTAAGTAAAAGTTGACATTCTCCTTTATCTTTCATTTTCTATCCGTTTACTTAAATTTTCAACATTACTATTAATTGTTTCAGAATGTTTGAGAGTGGTTCCAACCACCTTGGAATTCATATGGAGAAATTAGAATTTTAGATCCCATTCAAAATTCAACATACTTAACAGTTTTCAGGATTGCAACTTTTCCAATGGATTCTATCATGTATGAGGATATGGAACTGACATTTAATTAAGAGCACCAAGCCCTCTATGTACGTTGTTTTTAGTGGCATTGATTATTGAACTCCTCTATCCCAACCCTAGTAAAAGTGTACCCTTCACTCAAGTAAAATCACCGATTAGGCATGCTAGGTTTTTTCTTTCTTATTTTAATGATTAGAGGGTGATATTGATGATGAGGGTCTGTTAGCACTATTTTCTGCACCCTAAAACAGATCTGAAATAGCTTGAAATCTGCACAGAAAACAATGTCATTATAGGAAATCTGCCCCTAAGGTGTCACTGACAAAATCCTCTCCTTTTGGGCTGGTGCAAGCCAACCTCAGGGGGGTGTCTTTTGATCTCTTTCTTGCTGTCCGCTATCTGTAAATCTGCAATACAAAACGTTATAACAACAACAGATAAAAAGAGTTGAGGCTGTGTTTAGACAACCAAAGTTGGAAAATATAATTTTTTAGTTGTTTTGGTGAAATCCCTGCAATCGTTAGCTCAAAATCAACAAGTAAAAATACGTAGAAAGCGATATCAAACAACAGATTAATGCCCAAATGATATGCAAATAACTTCTGAAAAATAAACAGATCGCAATCTAAGACACCAACAAAACAAGCAGGCTCGGTACAAGCACATCAAGATTTATTTCTGCAAGTGTTAAGAGGCTGATTGCACCAAGGAAACAAGTACAAAAATGGTGTGGTAGTGATCCATGCATACAAGACAGAAGCTAGAAAGAGAGAAGAGAAGAGAGAAATCTGAAGTAGTGAGTTGTCGACGAAGAAGATCCAACCTTTGACAATGAAGAGCCGTGGCATATATATAGCCCAAGAGAGAGGAAGAGGGCGCCTTAGGTTAGGTGAGGGAAGTGGTGCGCGCCCCTTGAATGAGGAGAGAGTGGAGTGAAAGGGGGAAAGAATCAAGGGAAAGATAGAGTTAGGGAGAGAAAGGGGGAATTATGTCATGTCCCCATTTTTGAGTTCCCCGATTTTGTAAGAGAAGGGACTTCCGTGGCTTGTCAGTGGAGAAATAATAGTGAAAAGGGGGTAATTTAGTTAGGAGATATTATATTATTAAGTGACATTTAGGGAAAATTAAGTAACTTTAGATGAATAAGTTACTTAATTATTATTAAAGTGAGCTTTAATCCTAAAAGTGAAAATTGGAGGGAGAATAAGGGTATATTTGATATAGTGAAAAGGGGGAAAATTATAGAAGTTACATTTGATTTGGTCAAAAAGGGGAAAGATCTAGAAAGATTGATGTAGTCCAAAAGGGGAAGTTCTAGAAAGCATGGAGGAAGGATTTAGAAGGGGTTGGAAAAGTATAAAAGAAGGGTAACCTCTCACTTCTCATTATTATGATTTGATATGTTATTGAGTGCTCTTGTAGCCAATGTTTTCGTTGGGATTTTGGGCAAAACCCTTCCACTGTAGGTTTAGTTTCGGTGGTGCAATATCCACCCTAGCTAGACAAGGAGGAGGACCCATCCAGGATCTTCATTGGAGCTTCATCTTGGGTTTGTTTTCAGTTTTGGGTTGCACTGATTTGCTTGGAGAGGTTGTGGCACTTGGAGGGTTTGATCTCATCTGTTGAGGAGGCCATGGCATGATTCCAGGTTTTTGTCTTGTATTGTGTGTTTTTCATTGATGTGTTGCAACTGCCATAACAACCATTGGATTGTTGTATCCAATCTCCATTAAGTATCCAAAGCTAAAGCAAGGAGTGAGCTTCTGCTTCCCTTCGAATTTCTAACATGGCTCACATGTTCGCATAAATGCATGCGCGTTTGCAAATAATGTAGCCCTGTAGCAACCGACACACATGATCTTGTGTGCAGTGGTGCAAGCAGAAAAGTGCCCACCACACTTTCCTAAATGGAGTTCCCTCAAGATCTTTTTGGATTCATTCTGATCTACACATCTCCAAATGATCCCATCGGGATTCCTCCATCCCAAGCCACCCTGCCAAAGACAATACTTGGCAGCACAAAGCTGTAGAGATCGCCTTTGTGTCTTGGTGAAGTTAGTAGGACAAGATAAATTCATCAAATAATAAATGATATCTGCATACCAATCACACTGCTGTAACGACACAAACAAAGAATTTACTTGAACCTCGAAGGGAACTGTCTTGAATTGCATCCAAGTTGTTCTCAACCATCATTTTTGCTAAACCTTGCCCTTAGACCAACTTGGTAGGCTTGATCTTGAGTTCATCCTCCTGGATCTTTGTGATCCACCTCTCCTTGGTTCCACTACACTTCTTCTGTATCAGTATCTCCTTAACCATGGGGTAAGGTACGTATGCTACCACTTGAGCATTCCAAAAGTAGTCTCTGAGTAGGCTAAGCCATTCACTAATGCATATGCTTGCTTTTCCATAAGCTTGTATTTCTGTTTTGACCCTTGGAAAACTCTACTCATGAATGCAATAGGTGTTAGGATATTTAGACACTTAGGAGTTAGTTAAGATCTACTTGGTCTAATATGTCGTTAGGTAAAAGTGTGTTTCTTTAGTATGCATTTGTAGTTAGGAAATCCGACGGTCACGATATGTTCCCGACATAGAGTGAT
>ML809233.1:15486-38590 GCA_009831015.1 Picea engelmannii
CGCGTTGGCTGGGGCCGTGGATGTTTCCCCGTAGGGGTTTTACCACGTGAAAACATCGGTGTGTTGATCTTTGATCTGGTTATGTGAGTGGTTACTGAAGGTGTTCGTCCTCTGTTGGAATACCTGTGTTGTCGAACAATAGGATGCTCCATCCCTTCTTGATTCTTCTGCAAAAGCACAACAACCATAGTAAAATTAGATGCAAAAGAAAACATTTGAAAATCTTTATTATAATTAGGACTAATAAGAACATGGGAGTGACACAAAGCCTGTTTGATATCTCCAAATGCCTTCTTGGCCTCATCACTCCACTTTAAGTCATGTCCTTTTTTCAGCATATCAGATATGGGCTTCTCTATCTCCTCAAAGTTCGGAATAAACCTCCTCCAAAAGTTGATACGGTCAAAAAATGATTGAATGGCCTTCTTTGCTTGGAGGGAGGGGAACAACTTGTATCCCCTTTACTCTCTCCAGATCTATCTTCACACCATCCTTCGAGACAATATGGCCTAGTAGTTTTCCTTCGAACACCCCAATGATTGACTTTTTGGGGTTCAATGAAATGCCAAGAGACCTGTCTTCTTTCTTAACTGCTACTTGGTTATACCCAGATAATCCATCTAGCATAGACATGATGCCGAAACCTGTGACAGCCTGCAAAATATGCTCCATACTAGGAAGTGGATAGTTATCTTTCAAAGATGCCAAATTCGAATTTCGAAAATCAATACATACCCTTATCTCACCAGTCTTCTTTCTTACCGGGACCATGTTTGTGACCCAATTTGAATATCTGATTGGTTTGATAATATTGGCCTCATAGAGTTTTTGCAACTCTTGCTGTATCGCGGGGGCCACCTTTCGTTTCATGTACCTCTGTCTTTGCTTGAATGGTTTGGCATCTTCCTTCAACGGTATTGCATGACTTATGATCTTTGGATCATACGTTTTCATCTGGTCATAGGTCTATGCAAATATATCTTTGTATTCTCTCACCAAGTTTGTGGTCTTGTCCTTTTCTTGTTCAATGCAATCCTTTCCAATTTTAATGATTCTTGGTGTCTCTTGCGATCCGATATCTATCTCCACTACCTGCTGATCTGCGCAAGACTTGTTAGAATCCACAAAAGCATCATATCTATCAAAAAGTCTCTCTGAGGGAACTAAACCTTTGGGAATCTTGTTGCTTTTCAGCTGAATAAGTGGAGGCTCCTCCCCCTCCTGTATCTCATCAGTCATATGGTCAACAAATTCATGTATGCAATTTAAAAACTACACATTTTCCTTTCATCTTCAAACAGTTGCCAAGAACCAATATTGTCAAGAACAAAGGGACGAAAAGATACCTCAACCATATGTTTGACACGTGCATAGGGTGTGCATGGCTGGAACAATGTGGCCGTAGTCTCCATTGAATCAGCCAACTTGTTGAGTGTGCGAGAGATTGCAGTGATATTAAATGCATCAAAGCATTTTATTTCATCCCACACTGCATCTGTGTATCTCCTCATACAGGGATTTTTTTCTTCGCAATGCATTTTCACCTGGTTCACTACAAGCTCGGAATCCTCCTCTACCTTCAACGTTTTGATTCCCATCTTCCTTGCTCTTTGAAGACCTAGCAATAAAGTTTCATATTTCACCACGTTATTAGTACAATCAAATTGCAAATGAAATGAAAATGGGAAAATCATACTTGATGGGTTTGTGAGGATAACCCCTGCCCTTGATCCGTGCCTAGATTTGGCACCATCGAAATGCATAGTCCACATTCCTTCATCCTTAACTGCATGCATCGGCACAAGCAACTCCTCATGGACTTATGAGATCATGTAAGCCCCTAGCTTGGTTTCATTCAATTCGGGAAATAGCGGTTTGTTGTCCGTTTGTCGTGGATCTTCCACATGGTGCACCATTTTCTGCCCTTTGAAAAGTCTTACACGGTAAATAGGATAAATGGGAATGCTCGCATACGACCAGTCCATCTGAATACTGCCTCCTGCATCTGCGACCCACTTCCTTGATAGAAGCATGCCCCACTTTGTTGGACATTCAATCACTACTATGTCGATGGTGAAGATCCTCGAAGGACATACATGCAAGCACACTTGGAGGTCTTTGATCACCCCACACTCTTGGATTTCTCTTGGATCTCTCTCGCATACACTGCTTGCACATTCCTCTATGCTTTTGTAATCTGCAATCCCAACTCATGCATGGTCTCAAGTGTCATGACGTTAGTGGAATCACCTGAATCTAACATGCAATTTCTTAAAATCAGATTATTAACAAGGAAGGAAAATGTAGAAAGGAGCTGGATCGTTATCATTCTTACCCATACCCAAATATACTTGTGGGTTCTTATTCCGGAGATTTATGCTATCACCTGAGTTGATGAATCTTTTGACAACTTCTCTTTGGCCTGGCATGTGGATCAACTCCTTGAGAGGCACTAGGATCTTGATTTTTGCTAGCTCCCTCTCCAAGGAAAAATTTGTGGTTTCATGCTGATTTGGGACAGCCACCTATGGTGGATCCTTTCTTACTGTTTGGCTGCTCAGAATCTTCCCTTTCCTAGCATAAGTCTTTGTTATTTCAGCAATCATACATGCAGACTTGGACTCGGCCTTTTTGGTACTTTCTGGAGTCATTTGGCTTCCCGGAGTTGCCATGCTAGTGGGCTGCACATTAGTCTTGCATGAATCGAAATTTTCTGAATTTAAATGCAAAAATCTTCTATCATTTACCTTCTTACCATTTGAGACTTGGAAAATCTGCCAGACATCAACATCATCTAGTTTAGATAACACATTCAATGAATCATCCTGTTGCTCAAAGGCTTCATCACTCTGACCAAGAGCATACATATAAGCAGTGCGTGCGAAGACGACACACCCTTCTTCATTATGGTGTGGCTCACAAGCTCGACAATAATGGCTACTAGAAGAATGATCCAAGAAATTTGTACTTGACATTGGTACAGGGATCTTAGGTTCATCAGGCTTATTTGCATTCTGAAATGGCTTCTTATGCTGAAAATGCCTTTGATTCGCATGCATACTTTGTTGTGTCTGCATGCTCTTTTCCATCTTGACAAATTTGTTGCTCAAGTCATTAAGAAAACCCACAATTTTGGATGGAAATTCCTCTTTGTTTGTTTTTTGTTAAGCCTTTGGTTCTTGAAGTGCTTTGTCTTGTGAGTCTTGGGTTTTCCTTGCTCGAGGGTCAAACAACCTGTCAAGAGACACTTGCACTTTTTGGGCTGCATTGATGTTCTTCTCTATTGTCACTGCGCTAGAGAAACCTGCATCCAAATTTCGAGGCTCCTTTTCCTTGAGCAAGAAACTAAAAGAACCGTCCAAAGCCTTCAAATAATATAATTAAACAAAATCTTCATTAGGCCTAACATTAACAGGGATCCTGTAATAAGCTTTCAAAAATTTAGTGTTAAACTCAGTGACAGTTTCGTTTTCCCCCATTTTTAGTGATGAGAAGGTTTCCAAAACGAGAATTTTTCTATTTGTCAGCACAGCTTTCGATGAACTTCTTCTAAAATGAGTCCTACCCATTAATTGATCCTGCTTGGAGGGATTTGTACCATGCTCGCACGTCCCCTTCCAAGGTTTGCACGAACATCTTCATCACGACGTCCTCATATTCGATCTCTAAATCATCCACAAATTTCAGGAATGCGTGCAAGTGATCTTCGATGAAAATGGTATTGCTTCCTATAAACTTGGGAAGACGATCCCTGTATTCACCTGTAGGCATTGCATGTGGCTGTCCAACCAATTGCGTTATATTCAATGGAGCATAAACTGTCATAGCAAATCTAACAGGCTGTTCTGCCATGTTTCGAAGATGAACTAGTATTGAAGGTGAAGGAAATGAAAAGGGAGATTTATCGATGCTGACGAAGAGATTGCCGGTATACTTACCACTGTGCTGCTGGTCGAAATAAATGGGAAGGTTACCTGGGCTGTAAAGACAACAATAGTTCGCACAGTCAAGGCAAGAGTGTTTGCGGGCACTGGAGGTGGTTTACTTCTGAACAGATGTTCCGATTCGTTGAGGACCGGAAAAAGTTCTTGATCTAGGTTGAACCTGGAAGATTTTCTTACATACCCCAGTGGAGCTGAACCTCTATCAAGTGGAGTCGCCAGTTGAGTTTGAAAAAATAATATAAATTTAACTGCTTACAACTGTCGTTTGATAGCAAAGGAATGACGAAAAGGTTCCCCGACAACAACACCAATTTGTTAGCACTCTTTTCTGCACCCTAAAACAGATCTGAAATAGCTTGAAATCTGCACATAAAACAATGTAATTATAGGAAATCTGCCCCTAATGTGTCACTGGCAGAATCCTCTCCATTTGGGATGGTGCAAGCGAACCTCAGGGGGGTGTCCCTCTATCTCTTTCTTGCTGTCCGCTACCTGTAAATCTGCAAAACAAAACGTTATAACAGTAGCAAATAAAGAGAGTTGAGGCTGTGTTTATACAATCAAAGTTGGAAATTATAGTTTTTTAGTTGTTTTGGTGAAATCCCTGCAACCATTAGCTCAAAATCAACAAGTAAAAATACGTAGAAAGCGATATCAAACAGTGGATTATTGCCCAAATGATATGCAAATAACTTCTGAAAAATAAACAGTTCACAATCTAAGACACCAACAAAACAAGAAGGCCTGGTACAAGCACATAAAAATTTATTTTTCCAAGTGTAAAGAGGCTGATTGCGACAAGGAAACAGGTAAAAAATGGTGTAGTAGTGATCCCTGCATACAACACACAAGCTAGAAAGAGAGATGAGGAGAGAGAAATCTGAAGTAGTGAGCTGCCGACGAAGAAGATCCAACCTTTGACAATGAAGAGCCATGGCATATATATAGCCCAAGAGAGAGGGAGAGGGCGCCTTGGGTTCGGTGAGGAGAGTGGTGCACCCTCCTTGAATGACGAGAGAGTGGAGTGAAAGGGGGAAGGAATCAAGAGAAAGAGAGAGTTAGGGAGAGAAGTGAAGAGGTAGGTGAGGTAGGTGGAAGAGAGGTACCATGGGTTAGGGGAGAGGAAAAAGGTGGGCGCTCCACTCTGTAATGTTCCGAAGCAGATTCGCTAGGAACTGAGGGTTTATTTTCTGATCTGTTTGTATTATTGTTTGAGTGTTTTTGCAGGTCTTCTTCTAAGTTGTGCTAGGAGTGTTTGATTGAGTTTTATAACTTATGAAGGCTGAATTTAGCACAACAACCAATGAAAATAACAAGACACATAAATAACACAAGAGAATGCTCAAATAACTTCAGATCTGACCTTTATTTAGAATTAGATAATAAGCTGATCTCCATACATGGGATCTACAGATCTCGAATGATATACTAGAGATAAGAAGTCTGAGCTGAATATGCCACCAAGAAACAATGATATGAATATGTGAGACCTCCTAGATCTTCAGTAACAGCATGCAAATCAATACAAGATCAATTTCTTTCCCTTGAAGACTTGACAACTCCAGATCTGGCTGAGATGTGCCCCCAAACTGACTGTAGCAACCTAAGAAATTCGGCTTCCTTGAGGAAGGTCCTCAAACCCTTGTAAAATTATGCCAAATTGTAGATCTGAGCATATATAGTGTATATGATGAGATCCCTCCACCAAAATCTCAGATCCAGTCCTCCAACTCACTGAATCCTCAACGGACAGTGTGCCCCTCTTCAGAAATTCGGCCCAAGGCCACAATAAATTAATATGCAGAAGAAAACCACCAATAATAGTTGAGAAAGGGTGCTCTAGGCTTGGCAAACCCTCTTGGAAAGAGATTTACTTCAGTTCTCCCTTCAACTGACCAAATCGAACTAGTTCTCCTCCAACAGTGTGCCCCACCTACAGAAAACCTTCAGATCTGTGCCTTAACTCTCCAATCCACTATAAAAATCGACCTATAGCTTAATAGAATGGTGAGGGTGGAATCTTTCACCACCTTGACCAAGCTTGGATCAAGAATAAATGGATCTTTCACGTCCTTGCTGATCTCTAGGATTTGTTTACTCAAAACCCTCAAAACTGAAGCTGCATAGCTCAATAAGCAATAAGAGAAAATGACATGAATGAGGAGTGAGGCGCTCTCCTCTCTCTTTTATACCTCCATCTTCTAATTTTCAGTTGAGTTATTTTATTGCCTTTTCTAAATTTATCACTTAATTTCCTCCTCAAGTTAGACAATCCTTTTTCATACTTTATCAAAGACACTTTAATAATATAACATGAAGCGCCTTATTGACACTTTAGCGCCTCCTAACCCCTTTTACCCTTGAGACTATAGTTTAGAGGGGTGACTAGACTACTAAATCCTTAAATGTTCTTGTCAAGTAGAGGGGAACATTATAGTCTCCCCTACTGGAAATTGCTTGTCCACAAGCAATTCTGAACTTGTTTGTTGTAGCACCTGTTCACTCTTCCAAGTGGCATCTTCTATAGGAAATTTTTTCCATTTGACTAAGTATTCCTTAATGTCCTTGTTCCTTAGTTGTTTCGCCCTTACGTCCAAAATCCCTTATGGAATCAAGATCAAGTGCCCTTCTTCATCAACTGGTGGTAGCTCTTCATTAACTACAACATGCTGCCCCAATGCCCTCTTTAGTCATGATACATGGAAAACATTGTGGACTTTGCTTCCCTGTGGTAATTCTAATTCATATGCAACTTCTCCAACTTTCCTTTGCACCTTGTAAGGCACATAGAAACAAGGTTTGAGCTTTTCAGTGCCATTTTTCTTAATGGATGCATGTCTGTATGGTTGTAGCCTCAAATACACAAAGTCCCCTACCTCAAAAGGGCGCTCCACTCTATGCTTGTCAGCCTATAACTTCTGCTGATTTTAAGCCCTTTGCAAATGGTCTTTGAGCTCTTTGAGAATGTCTCGACTGTCCTGTATCCATTCTTTAGCCATAGGGGCCCTGCTATCTCCAAACACAATCTCAACAAAAGTGAGGGGCTCATTACTGTATAAAGCTTTGAAGGGAGACATACCAATTGACATGTTGTGAGTGGTGTTGTAGCATTATTCACCCAAATAAAGTTACTTGACCCACGCTTTCTGTTGTCCAGTTACATAATTGCGCAGGTAACCTTCCACCCACTTGTTTACTATCTCAGTTTGCTCATCTATTTGTGGATGATAGCTAGTGCTGGGAGTTAATTCAGTGCCCACAAGCCTAAACAACTCCTGCCAAAAGATGCTCATAAATTTGCTGTCCCTGTCACTCACAATCGTTTTGGGTAACCCATGCAACCTGAAAACCTCCCTAAAAAACAGTTCTGCCACTTGAGATGCGTCGAAGTCCATGGAGATGGCGAAAAAATGAGCAAATTTAATCAAGCGATCTACTACCACAAAAATGCAGTCCTTCCCTTGTGCCTTGGGGAAACCTGTAATGAAATCCATGGATACACTCTCCTACTTATGCTCTGGAATGGGGAGAGGCTATAATAGGCCTGCTGGGTGAGTGTGCTCATCTTTGTTTTGTTGGCAAGTGGTACATTCCTTGATGTGGCGCTTGAAATCTCCCTTGAGGCCCTTCCAAGCGAACCTTTCCCTTATCTGCCTGTATGCTTTAAGAATCCCTGATGCCCTGCTAATGGTGAGTCATGAAATGCTTGAAGCACCCTCTTCTTGAACAATGATTCTGGAACTAGATAGATCCTTCCCTTGTAATAAATGATGTCATCTATAATCTTGTATCTGTCATCCTGTAGCTATCCATCCATCAATTCGCATGCAAATTTGTTTTTAGAGTATTCCACCAATAGATGGGATTTCCAATCAACTGAGATCTCTGACATGGAGTAGGATGAGGGTCTTCTGGACAAGGCATCTGCTACAAGATTGTTCTTTCCCTTGACATATTCTATATCAAAGTTATATGATGCCTGAATCTTACCCATTTTTGCTGTCTTTCATTAAGATCCTTCTGCCCAAGAAAGTACTTGAGGCTATTATGGTTTGTTCTAACCACAAATTTCGCTCTAGTTAGATATTGCCTAAATTTGGCCAAGGCATGCATTATGGCTAGCATTTCTTTATCATAAATGGTATATAGCAACTCTGACCCCCTCAATTTGTGGCTCTCATAGGCAATGGGATGCCTATTTTGCATGAGAACAACTCCAACACCCTCACCTGATGCATCACACTCCAAGATGAAAGGCTGAGAAAAATCAGGCAAGGATAATACAAGACAAGTGCTCATCACTTTCTTCATTTTGCCAAATGTTGACCGTGCCTCAATACTCCACTTAAATGCCCCCTTCTTGGTCAAATGTGTTAGTGGTGCGCAAAGTTTGGAGAACCCTTTGACTAACCTCCTATAATAATTGAAAATACCAAGAAAGCCCTTAAGCTCTATGAGTGTTTTGGGTGTGGGCCAATCAATGATGGCTTGGATCTTCTCTTGGTGAACCTGTACCCCTTTTGATCCAATGATGTGTCCCAAGTAGAGAACCTCCATCATTCCAATTTCACATTTTGATTCCTTGGCATATAGTGACTGTTTCTCCATGATGCTCAAGACCTCATCCACATGTTTGAGGTGATCCTCCCATGTTCTACTGTAGATCAACAAGTCATCAAAGAAGACACGTAGGTACTTCCTCAACTGCTGTTTGTTAAACACATGGTTCATGCATGATTGAAAAGTGGTTGGCGCATTGGTCAAGCCAACCAACATGAAAAGAAATCATAATGCCCATAGTGGCACTTGAAGGCTGTCTTATGTATGTCTTGCTCCCTCATCCGGATTTGATGGTATCTAGAGCGCAGATCTATTTTTGTGAAGTACATTGCGCCATGTAACTCATCCAACAACTCATCTATCCTAGGAATGGGATACCTGTTTTTATAGTTTTCTTATTCAAGGCTCTGTAATCAATGCACATGCGCATAGTCCCATCCTTCTTTTTAACCAACACATCTGATGATGCAAATGGGCTTGAAATGTGTCTAATGTGTCCCATGGCTAGTAATTCTTTGATGGCATTCTCAATCTCGTCCTTGTGCTTCTTAGGGTGCTTGTAAGGTGTAGTGATGACCGGTGTGGCCCCATCTTCCAATTCTATAATATGCTCAAAACCCCTATTTGGTGGTTGACCTGGAGGAATTGGCTCAAAGACCTTTTTGTGCTTGTGAAGGATTCTCTGTATGTCTGGAGGGTTTTGCTTGTGCTCTCCATCACTTGTTTCCATAACAAAGCATTCGACTGCATAGGCCACCTCTTCACTCCTAAATATTGCATGCATTCTCTTGGTTGTCACAACTCTAGGCGCCTCTCCTGTCATCCTCTTAAGTGGGACCCTCTTTCCTTCTTATTTGTTGAAAGACATTTCCATGGTTTTGTAGTTGGTGGTAATTGGTCCCAAGGTATTAAGCCACTGCACACCTAATATGATATTAGTGTTTGGAATGTCCACCACATAGAAATCCTGTGTCAAGGTGTACCTACCCAATGCCAAGCTCGTTTGTGGAATATACTTGTCACAAGCCACAGTGTGCCCTCTTGCTACCTCAACCAAGAAGCCCTCAAAGTCTACTGTGGGGATGTGTCTCCTCTCTACCATAGAAATATCAATGAAATTGTGAGAAGCTTCTCCATCAACTAACACTGTTGCTCTTTGCCCCTGCACAACTCCCTTCATCCGGAAAGTATTAAACTTAGGCACTTCGCTAATAGAAGCAATGGTAACCTTCTTAAGTCCTGCATCATGGTGTGAAGGCACCTCGCCACACTGCGCATGCAAGGCTTGTTCTTCCTCCCTGTGGCTCATCTGTATGTTATGGATGGCTCCACTCTCCTCATCATCTGACTCTTCCTCCCTATCCGACACCACTTCAATATAGTGAATCTATCCCTTGCCCATACACCTATGCCCTGGCTGCACTGGTTCTTTGTGAGTGAAGCATAGTTGCTTCCTCAACTCCCTCCTTGTAGCTTCATCCATCTTCCCCTTGCCCTTGTCAATCTGTATGGTGTCTTGCCCCCTTGTAATGATTGGAGGTCTAGGTGTAAACTTTTTTTTGTTGGCTGCTCCTACTAGATCTCTAGTGCGCTCAATGGCATCCTGTAAGGTTACAGGCCTGAAAGCCTTAACCCATCCACGGATAGGTTCGGTCAACCCTTTTATATACATCATCAGTACTCTGGATTCTGACATGTCAGGAACCATAACATACACTTTCTGGAACTCCTCAATGAAGGCTTAAGTTGACCCTGTCTGCTTAATCTGTGTGAGCTCCCTAAAATGAAGCTCTGTATCCTCCTTGTCAAACCTGTCAATGAGTCTCTGAGTGAAATCAAGGTAAGAAGTGACATGCTCATGTCCAAATGTGGTCATCCCATGAAACCACCAGTCATGTGCATTGCCCATCAAGTGCGGAGTTGCAAACTTGATGGCATTTCCTTCTTCCGTGGAATTCAGTTGAAGGAAGGCATCTAGCTTTTGTACCCACGCTTTCGCTGATATTTGAGTTGATCCATCAAAGGTTGGCATCTCCATTCTACCTTCTTTTCACCCTAGCTCACTGTCACCTCTATGATGATATTTGGATCTTCTTTTCATCTTGATGTGGAAATATTTCCCCATGGAAACCTGTCTTCTAAATCCCATGCTCATGGCGCTGTACTCTCTCTCTATGGTTTCCCATCCTTCCTCTAGATTCTCCTAGTGCAGTGCATTATTGTCCCTTCGCTGTGCATCCAAAAAAGTGGGCATGTATGGTTTGGGAGTAGATCTGCTAGCTGTGTAAGAGTGGGTAGGTATATCATCATTAGTTCTAGGTCCTTCTGTATGGCCTTTATGTACGGACTCCTCATGATTTCCATTTCCCCCATGCGAACCACTGTGATCTTGATTTTCTCCAAACAAAGGTGGATCTTTACAATGTCTTTGCTCCATCAAATATTGAGAAAGAATACCCCGGCGTTTGCTTTGTTCCTCCATTAAGGCTATCATTCTGTCCTGCCCTCTTTGGAAATTTGCAAAGGATTTTTTGAGTTTTGCTTGCCCCAAGGATAAATGGTTTTGCATCCCCTCTAGGTTGCACTGCATAATAACCTGGTTGTTCTGTAGTGTGTTATGGCACAAGTTGTAGGTTCGACAAAGCTCGACCCAACCATGGAACAAGTGCTACAACTTGGGAATCCTACACCCAATGTCACCTCGATGTAGGTCCCGCACTTCAAGGGTGACCGGGTCACTCTAGGGAGGCGATCCTGGTGACCCTAGGGGGGATTGAGATGGAGATGGAGGGAAGCATAAATGAAGCTCGTAGAGGTCAAGTCTAAATGGAAAGAAAGGTAGGGAGAGATGCCTTGTAAGTTAAGAAATCGCTGCCCCATAGGGATAGTACTTCTTTGGATGATTGTACTTGCCCGAGACACAAGAGAACACACTTTGCAATGATAGATGTTAGTTGGATCAGCAAGTTAAGCTTGCTTGTAGCAGTAGATATCAGCTTATATCAGCAAATAAAACATCTAAAATCAGCATATAAAGATCTAGACTATTTGAGTAAATCAACATCAAATTTAACAATGAATGTAGGCTGAAACAAGTCACTTAAGAAGCTAGATAAGATGGCTGTTGCAACAAGTGCTTTCTGCAAAAAAATGCAACCTTATGGCTGTAGCATTCAGTGGCAAACAACAACAAAATCAACCATGAAAAATTGTCAAGAACTATCTCAAAAGATGCGCCCTAGTTAGTGCAATGAATAAGCAAAGTTAGAGAGCTAGTCTAGGGTTAGATTGGGAGTTATGAGAGTGTTAGTAGCTAGGGTTATGCAGCCCCAATGGGTGTAGGTTAAATTTTGTAACAATTAGAGTATTGGGAGAGAGGGGACACCCTATTGGGGGAAGACTCCTCTCAACGAGACAAATCAACTTCAAGCAAGAGAACTTTTAAAAAGGTCAAAGATTATGTTTCCCAAGGCAATGATTTTATATCTCCAATGTAAAAAAGAGTATGACTAGTGCCTTTACTATGGGGTTAATGGAGTCACAAGGAGCTTAGAGAAGATACATCCTTGGGGGTGTAAGCCCTTTTACTCCCCAAGGCAAGTTTCTTTAAGCTAGAGTTTAAGCTAAGAGGGTGTATGCCTTTATACTTCTCTTAGCAAACCCTTAATCAATAACATGAAGCAATAAAATGGTGAAGACTATGGTGGGGGTGTATGCCCTTATACTTTCCACCTAGCTCCTAGCATAACAATACTTGAACTTGAAAAATGATAGCATAATAGTAGAAAACCATACCAAGATCAAGAGAAATGCCAAGACAATCCACCACAAGAGTTAGAAAATAACCTTCCAAGGCTAGTGCATCACTTCTTCCATTAACCATTCATAACATAGCCATAAAACAAGTGCACAAGAGCTAAAAGAGCCAAGGGGGCCGAAAATTTCAGACCAAGTCTCTCACAAGAGAGAGAGAGTTATGTTTAAAATGAGATCTTATGATCTCTATTTATACAAAATTTAGCTAACATAGCTTGTCCACAAATTAAGGAGTAAAACACAATATTAGGGGTCAACAACGCTAATCTTGCCCCTTAACAAAATTATATTAAACAATTCACTTAACATTTCATCTTTTGTACAAATTAAACCCTAATTTAGGAGGATGTCACCCCTTTAGGGGACGTTTTGCCACTTTGAGGAAGTCGTTGGTGTTGGAGAAGTGTGGATGGGTCTCCAAAGGCCATGTGTCAAGCATCTCGGCACTCATACACGGTGAAGACCCTTTTCCTCCTCAAACATCCATGTGTAAATGAATGGCACTAACCCCCCTAGGTGACGTCATGTCTCTAGAAGTGACGTTTTGCCTCTCCTAGGAAAAATGTTTGGCATGTGGGGGCTAGGCTATGTTGTCCAAGTCATCTTTGAGGCCTTCCAAGTTTGATATCTCTCATCCGACATGCGGGCCCTTGACATCTAACCTGTGGGCTTGTATTCCCATGGAAGCCCAAGCTAGGCTTGTTCTCCCAAAATTGTACACCAGCTAGGTCCTACAAAGACAAATGAACACGCCCTCCAAGGATCTCAAGTCATAACATCATGATAAGTTAATCCAATCAATAAATAAGCCATCCAAGCATGTGCATCAAAGATCACCATATCAAACAATTAACATCTCAAAGACACTATGCGACTTGTCAAGCTTAAGTATGGGAGGGTTGACGAGGTGTCCTATTGGGCAGGTCTTGCCCTAGGTCAAGGAGAGCTTCCAAGAGGTCCCTCTCTAATATATGTAAAGTGTATGAGGTGGATGGGGTCAAGACTCAATGGGCATAGGGCTCATGACATACTAGGGGTCGTAGTGTCTCATTCATGGGTGCCTTTGTAGAGGGTGTGTGGTACCTTCGTCCGCAATGCACTTTTTCCAAGTCCATCATTTTCCTTCTATCTTTTTTTCTTTATATTTTCTTTCATAATAGCATAAGGAGAGATTGAAGGTCACTGCCCTGGCGTGGTGAGCAGGTGGTGGCAATGTCACCCACAAATACCTAATGGAAATGAGAAGGCTGACTCATGATGAGACCCCCTATCTCTCAACCATGCAACTGAGAGTCATTGCCCTGGTTTGGTTACGCGATGATGACAATGTCATACCACTAGATATCCATGGACGTGATAGGTTGGCTCGTGATGAGACCTCCTATCCTTCAACTAACCTTTCATGCATTTTTTTATTATATTGTGGGTCCCCTTTTATTCAAAGATAAGTGTTTCATTGCTTTTTTGGGTGATCCTTGGGCGAAGAATTTGGAAGGATTATATAAGGATTTTATCTTTTGCCCAACATCAAGCCCTCTAGGCCTTTAGCCCCTTCTTCCCATAGAATGAGGGACAACCCCTTCTTGGGTCAATATACCCTAAAATCCAAAGAGATAAGGAAATGGAGGGAATAATGATGGAAAGTGGTAAGTATGGTCGGGAACAATACGATGGCTCATTAAGGGATTTACCAGTAGCAAACCCATTCCCAAAGAAGACCACTTACTAGTGCACAATGTCAACTACCAAGGTGAAGCAGGGCAAAAGGCATAATGTCCAAGCACATATCATGAAATCTAGAGCAATCTAAGATACAACATAATTAAATGGCTTAGATATTGAAATGATTCTCACCATAATACTGACTTGTACCTCATGGAGCAAGGCCCATTGCCTTCCGAAAGCCAACTCGTGTGGTGGATGACATCTGTAAACCTGTGACCATCTGTGGTGGTGAGTGGGTTTTCCATCTGTGCAAAGGGTACTGCTAGTCATGTAGTCTCTCGGCACTCCATATCTGCAACCTGAGGGCCTCGAGACATCATCTCCTTAGTTATCCACAAAATGGGGATAACATAGTGCATCATTCACTATTTGAGTCACATTTTCGGCTAAGAAGGTTGCCTCTTCTGATGCTGCATTTTTTGTCTGATGAATTTCCCCCATAATGACTTCTGTCTCTTCTCCTTCAGGAATCCCTGAGAAAGGATATCCCCCACAACCTCTCCTTCTGGGCATTAGTTTGATCACAGGCTGGCGAAGGAATTCGCTTTGATACCACTATAATGTTCCCAAGGAGATTCGCTAGAAACTAAGGGTTTATTTTCTGATCTGTTTGTATTATTGTTTGAGTGTTTTTGCAGGTCTGTTTCTTCTAAGTTGCGCTAGGAGTGTTTGATTGAGTTTTATAACTTATGAAGGCTGAATTTATCACAACAACCAATGGAAATAACAAGACACAACATAAATAACACAAGATAATGCTCAAATAACTTCAGATCTGACCTTTATTTAGATAATAAGCTGATCTCCATACATGGGATCTACAGATCTGGAATGATATAGTAGAGATGAGAAGTCTGTGCTGAATATGCCACCGAGAAACAATGATATGAATATGTGAGACCTCCTAGATCTTTAGTAACAACATGCAAATCAATACAAGATCAATTTCTTTCCCTTGAAGACTTGACAATTCCAGATCTGGTTGAGATGCGCCCCAAACTGGTTGTCGCAACCTAAGAAGTTCGACTTCCTTGAGGAAGGTCCTCAAACCCTTGTAAAATGTTGCTAAACTGTAGATATGAGCATGTATAGTGTAGATGAAGAGACCCCTCCACCAAAATCTCAGATCCAGTCCTCCAACTCACTGAATCCTCAATGGACAGTGTGCCCCTCTTCAAAAATTCGCCCCAAGGCCACAATAAATTAATATGCAGAAGGAAATCACCAATAATGGTTGAGAAAGGGCGCTCTAGGCCCGACAAACCCTCTTGGAAAGAGATTTACTTCAGATCTCCCTTCAATTTACCAAATTGAACTAGTTCTCCTTCAATAGAGCGCCCTACCCGCAGAAAACCTTCAGATCTGCGCCTTGACTCTCTAATCCACTGTAAAAATCGACCTGTAGCTGAATACAAGAGGGTGGAATCTTTCACCACCTTGACCAAGCTTGAATCAGGAACAAAGAGATCTTTCACTTCCTTGCTGATCTCTAGGGTTTGTTTACTCAAAACCCTCAAAACATAAGTTGCATAGCTCCATAAGCAATAAGAGAAAATGACATGAATGAGGAGTGAGGCACCCTCCTCTCTCTTTTATACCTCCATCTTCCAATTTTCAGTTGAGTTGTTTTATTGCCTTTTCTAAAGTTATCACTTATTTCCTCCTCAAGTCAGACAATCCTTTTTCATACTTTATCAAAGTCAGACTAGACTACTAAGTCCTTAAATGTTCTTGTCAAGGAGAGGGGAACATTACACCGTCATGAAGTTGGTGCACCCCCTTTAGTGACGAAATAGTGGAGAGGAAAGTGTTGATGTTATAGTGGCTGCGGGGGGTATTAACCTGCATGTGTAACCTTTGACGAGACTAGAATATTCCGGGAAACTAGAGAAACCCTAAACGGTTGGATAAGAACCCTAGAAGACAAGTCGATTCAAGAGAAAATCTAATATTAAGTTATTAGCCTCTAGGAAGAGAAGTCGACCTAGTTAGGTGACTTGAAGCATTATAAATAGAGGGCGCTTGAGCTCATTTGGACTCACCCTAACCCTCTTGTTCAGGCACACTAACCCTCTTGTTGAGTCAAAGTTTTGTTGCAACAACGAAACCTTAACCCTCTTGTTGAGGCACCATAAGTGAAGCGTTTGACCTAATTCTTGGATAACCTAGTGCGCCCTAACCTAGCGCACCCTTTGGTATTCTTAGCAAGCCAAGGCGTTAAGTTTGAGTTTTTGGTCAAAGTAAAAGGTTGACCAAGTCAAAGTCAACGCAACCATGACTTACTCTATGAAGTCAAAAAACAAGTTAGAAGGGGCTTCAAACTTCAGAGCATGGAAGACAAGGATTGACCTCATCCTTGCCAAGAATAAAGTTCTAGATATTGTGAAAGGCAAGATCATGGAACCACAGTTTGAAGCAGAAAAAGAGAAGGAACCTCAGAGCGTTGCAGCACTGGAGAAGTTCAAGGATAATGACATTAATGCTATGAGTATCATAGTGGACTCTGTAAAGGATCACTTGATACCCTACATTTCTCATCTTGACTCATCCAAGAAGATGTTCGATGCCCTAACCAACCTTTTCTTGGTCAGAAATATTGGACAAGCGATGAGTATGAAGAATGAACTCCGTGACACAAATATGACAAAGGATGACACTATAGCTTCATACTTTGTGAATATTTCTTAGTTGAGAGATCAACTACAAGCTATTGGAGAAGCCATCCGAGAAAAGGAAGTTGTGAACATAGCACTCAATGGTCTTTCTAGATCACGGGATGCATTTGCTGCAAGCATGAATACAAGGAAGGAGTTCCCAACGTTAGAAGAACTTTGGACCTGTTGTGCACAAGAAAAGACAAGGTTAAACTCCAAGGGAAAACCTTGGAAGGAAGAAGATGCTCAAGCCTTTGCAAGAAAGTTCAAAAGACATGGAGGTAAGAAAAGTTCTGATTCAAGAAAGAAGTTCAAGAGAGATATGTCAAAGGTACAATGCTTTGAATGCCATGATTATGGCTACCACAAAAGGAATTGTCCTAAACTAACAAAAAAGAGAAAAGAGAGACATCACGCGTCAGCTGCTAATGATGAAGAACCTTTAAAGAAGGCAAAGCATGATGAAACAAATTTCTTCTATTATTTAGCTCTTACTGAAACCATTGAAGATGAGATGTGCTTGATCGACAGTGGAGCTTCAAGGCATATGACAGGGGACTGTAAGAATTTCTCAAGCATGAAGGAAAAGGAGACACCTCATAAAGTGGAGCTTGAAGAACTCTTATGCAGTCAAGGGAGTTGGACAAGCTACTATCAAGATGGAATCAAGTAACTCTATTCATCTCAATAATGTCTTATATGTTCCTGGTTTGAAAAGAATCTAGTATCTATTTCTTATTAGGAAGAGAAAGGAGATAGAGTAGCTTTTGTAGATGGAAAAGTTCTTGTATGGTCTAAAGATTCAAAGATAGAAGATGATAGAGTCATTGGAATTCGTGAAGGAAGATTATATAAACTCCTAGGTCAGAATACTCAAGCTCTTATACATGATGCAATCAACCCTAGTGAGTTATGGCATAGAAGGTATGCTCACCTTCATTATCAAGCCTTGCCATCCCTAAAACAGAGGGTTGTAGGGATGCCAGAATTACAATCAGTACATGAAGTTGTGTGCAGAGGATGTGCACTTGGGAAGAATATTAAGAAACCATTCCCAAGCAGTGAGAATAGATCCAAAGGGATCTGAGACCTAATACATTCAGATGTATGTGGTCCTATGCCAGTGAAGTCTCTAGGAGGATCTCTTTACTATGTGACGTTCATAGATGACTTCTCAAGAAAGACATGGTTGTATCTATTAAAGACTAAGGATGAAGTATTTAGCAAATTTCAAGAATTCAACGCTGAAGTAGAGAACCTAACAGATAAGAAGATCAAGACAATAAGATCTGATAATGGAGGAGAATACACCTCCAAGGAGCTTGTTTCCTTTTGTAAAGAACTTGGGATTAGGAGGGAGCTCATTGTCCCTCACAATCCTCAACAAAATGGTGTGGCTAAAAGAAAGAATAGAACTATTGAAGAATCAGTCAAGGCAATGATGAATGACCAGAATTTATCCATGTTCCTATGGGGAGAAGCAACTATGACAATTGTTTATATTTTGAATAGAAGTCCACATAGAATATTGAGGAACATGACTCCAGTAGAAGCCTTCTTTGGAAAGAAGCCAAGTGTTGAACACTTGAGAATCTTTGGATGCCCTGTATATATTCATGTTCCCAAGGATAAGAGAAAGAAGTTGGAACCTTTAGGAAAGAAGGGTATATTCGTTGGATATAGTGAATCATCAAAAGCATATAGAATTTATGTTCCAGATCAGGAGAAGGTTGAAATCAACAGAGACGTAACTTTTGATGAAAGGATTGCATTTAAGAAGTCTACAGAAGACTCCATAGACTCCAACGAAGAAGAGGAACATGAAGACACCAAAAAAGAAAGTACATGTTCTCTAGAACATCCCAGTGAAGAACAAGAACCACCACATGAGCATGTGGAACCAGTTATTGCATCTAAGACTAGAAGGAGACTAGCATGGCTTGAATCCACCTTGCAGGTAGTAGAGAAGCATTAATCTCCCAGTGGCACCTTCAGACAAAGTAAGAAACGCAAAAGGTTCTCCTGTTATGCAACGCTCATGACAAGTATTGTCAATGCATAACCTTCCACCTTTGAGGAAGCACTGAAGAAAAAAGAATGGAAGGAGGCCATGATGGAGGAATACCAATCTATTATGAAAAATGATATATGGGAAGTTGTGCCTAGACCTAAAGAGAAGTCTGTAGTCACTTCAAAGTGGGTTTATAAGATAAAGCATGTTGTTCATGGAAGTATTGATAAATACAAGGCGAGATTTGTGGCTAGAGGATTCTCTCAACAGGAGGAAGAAGATTATGTTGAGACGTTTGTGTCGGTTGCTAGATATACATTAGAGCCATCATATCTCTAGCAACTTCCATGGGTTGGAGTTTACATCAGATGGATGTAAAGATCGCCTTTCTCAATGGAGTAATTGAGGAAGAAGTATATATAGAGCAACCTCAAGGTTTTGAGGTACACCCACAAGAAACCCATGTATGCAGATTGAAGAAGGCCTTATATGGACTAAAGCAAGCTCCAAGAGCTTGGTATGCACGTATTGATAACTACTTGACAAGACTTGGATTTTCCAAGAGTCATGCCGATCCAAACCTCTATTACAAGGTTGTGAATAATGCACCTGTGATTCTACTGTTATATGTTGATGATTTGTTCGTGACAGGTGCAAAGCCTCTCATTATTTAGTGTAAGAAGGAGCTAGCCATTGAATTTGATATGAAGGATCTTGGTCTCATGCACTACTACTTGGGATTAGAAGTATGGAAAATCTTACTAGGACAAGGGAAGTATGTCGTAAAGATCCTTCAGAAGTTTGGGACGATGGATTGCGAATCCATGGAAACTCCCATGGTAACAGATTTGAGGAAGTCGAGAGACTCTAATTCTGATCCAATAGATTTGTCCCTATATCGATAGTTGATTGGCTCCTTGATGTATTTGGTGAATACTAGGTCAGACATTTGCTTTGCTGTGAACATGTTGAGCCAGTTCCAGGTGGAACCTAAACAAGTGCATTGGATAGCTACAAAGCATATCTTTAGATATCTTTGTGGGATGATAACTTATGGTTTGAGATATGCCTCAAACAATGATGTACAACTGCATGGATTTATTGATTAAGATTGGGCAGGTAGTGCAGATGACAAAAAGAGTACTTTTGGTATGTGTTTCAGTTTGGGATTTGCTATGATATCATGGGCTAGCATAAGATAAAAGTTTGTTGCACTCAGTACTGCAGAAGCAGAGTATATTGCAGCTTGTGATGCTTGTACGGAAGCAGTGTGGCTCCGTAAGCTAGTTTCTGGACTGTTTGATTAGGTGCTGGATTTGACCGTGATATATTGTGATAACCAGAGCTGTGTGAAGCTCTCAAAGAACCCGATGTTCCATGACAGGTCGAAGCACATTGAGATCAAGTACTATTTTCTCTGTGATAAAGTCCAGAAGGGAGAAGTGGTTCTTCAGTATATCTCCACTAATGAGCAGACTGCAAATATTTTGACGAAGCTTTTGTCCAAGATAAAGTTTGCATACTTGAGGGACAAGCGAGGGCTCGTGGAGATTTCTCCCTTGGTTGAAAGGGAGGAGATGACTTCCTCGGTTGGGAGGGAGCACTGATATGTGGCATCATGGACTGTCAATGAGCTGCGGATCTGTATCACGCTAGTACAACTCAGACATGGTCATACAACTTGAGGCACAAGCGAGGGCTTGTGGAGATTTCTCCCTTGGTTGAAAGGGAGGAGATGACTTCCTCGGTTGGGAGGGAGAACTGATATGTGGCATTGTGGATTGTCAGTGAGCTACGGATCTGTATCATGCTAGTACAACTTAGAGATGGTCATACAGCTTAGAGATGATGCTTGCATCATGCTAGATATGATCATGCTAGTACAACTCAGATATGATACATATGGTTGGAGTTGTTGATACAATGGCCCAAGGAGCATTGTGCTAGTACAACTTAGAGGTGGACATACAACTTAGATATGATGTATTGACATCATGCTAGTTATGTTCATGCTAGTACAACTTAGAGACGATGCTGGTGAGCCGCATCATGTTAGATATGGCCATGCGAGTACAACTTAGATGTGACATACAACTTAGATACAATGTATTGACATCATGCTAGATATGTCATGCTAGTACGACTTAGATATGACCATACAACTTAGAGATGATGCAGGAGGCTGGTGTCATGTTAGATATGATCATGTGAGTACAACTTAGATATGATGCATTGACATCATGCTAGTACGACTTAGAGATGATCATACAACTTAGAGATGGCACAGTGATGCACTGATCTACATCATGCGAGTATAGCTTAGAGGTGGCATACAACTTAGATATGATGCATTGGCATCATGCTAGATATGTCATGCTAGTACGACTTAGAGATGTTGTAAATGATACTCTAGATCACACCAGTACAACTTAGATATGATGCATTCACATCATGCTAGTACAACTTAGAGGTGATGCAACTGATGACATTGTTGATGCAGGATGATATCAAACGATATGATTGTAGTAGAGATTGTGTGTCTCTGGACAGTAGCTGTATGCAACAGTGGTGGATGTGTTCCACTGGTTGTGACTATGTGTCACTGGATAGTAGCTATGTGCTACTAGGAGTGGTTGTATACCACTGGACAGTAGTTGTGTACCACTATGGATATACATAGTTGTGTTCTATTGGACGACATTGTAGCAATAGTGTGCTACTATTTGATTGCCATGGAGACCATCACTAGTGTTGGGGATGATTGCCAGCCAGATGGATAGTGATGATGGTGCTCGTGATTTGATCTGTGTGATCATGAGATAACTTATGTGGCTATGATGATGCTACCAGCAGAATGGTCTGTTTGTGCTCAAGACCATTACTGATAATACCTCCCTAGGAGGGAGTGTTGATGTTACGGTAGCTGCGAGAGGTATTAACCTCCACGTGTAACATTTGACGAGACTAGAATATTTCGAGAAGCTAGAGGAACCCTAAACGGTTGGATAATTGTTGGATTACTGAGAGGGGGGGTGAATCGGTAGTAGAGCAATTTAATCCTTTTTCACCCGAAAATGCAAGTGTTATATCAATGTAGCATTATCATCCAATAGTTGCAGAGTAAATAAACAATGAACAAATGAGCAATCACACACATACACAGTACACCAGTGTTTTACGTGGAAACCCAAAGTGGGAGAAAACCACATAATGCTTTTTCTTATATGTCATTAAGAATTACATTCATTGGAAGCACCAACTTCCTTTGTTTTCCAGTTGCAACTGGAAGGAGGCTCCAACCCCCTAGTTTCTCAGGCTACAACCTGAAGGAAGCTCCAACTCCCCAATTCTCTGGTTACAACCAGAAGGAGGCTACAATCCCCTATGTTCTCTGGCTACAACCGGAAGGTGGCTACAACCACCTTTCCTTGCCCCGTCCAACCACCCTGACGTAGAAGTAGAATGTTGGAACCACTGTCACACTATCACTGTGAGATATACTGCTGTGAACCTGTACCAATCAACCTGCACCAAACAACCTGTACCAATAACCTGAACCATGCATCAACCATGCATCAACCTGTACCTCAACCTGTAATCAACCTGTACCATAAACAAGTGCATCAACCATGCACCAACCTGTACCAAACAACCTGTAGTCAACCTGTACCATAAACAAGTGCATTAATCATGCACCAACTTGTACCTCAACCTGTACCATGAACAAGTGCATCAACCATGCACCAAACCTGTACCTCAACCTGTACCATGAACAAGTGCATCGACCATGCACCAAACTTGTACAAATAACATGTCACAACAACCTATCCAAACAACTTATCACAACAACCTGTCTCATCAATCTTATCAACCAAATCAGATGTACTCACCAAGATTAATCACCAAGACAACTCTCGAAGATGTGCATTAACCAAGCATAGTACAACAACTCATAATCATCACCAAGATCAATATGTGCTTCTAATAATATACCAGTACAAGTATGCTACATTATCCATAAACCACGTGTCAACGATAATACTAACAAGTGCCTCCATCCATGTACCAAGTATGTACCATTCATGTATCAACTACTCATCAACTACGACTCATCGAGATGTACCAAAAACATTAACTATACACCTCATGTATGTGCCAACTCATCCACCACTTGTCTCAACCATGTACTCAAAATGTACCTCAGCCAAAAGCCCTCATCAATTTCATCATCCAAAATCTGATTTGTAATTCTATAATAAACCTGGTGTATATGATCACATACCTGCAAACCTTCCTTAACTTTAACAACAAGAGACTAGCATTTTCATCAAACTTTTCTTTAGTCTCACATGACTAGTTTTGGATTAGTCAACAACCCTAACTTGAAATAATCA
>ML809233.1:39345-55238 GCA_009831015.1 Picea engelmannii
TTTTGTATCCACTTTGACTTATAGTACACTCATCACTTCACTTTACCTCAAGGGGTTACCTTCTAACCATCTTAAACCACTTTCCTTATTTTACGGCTAACCCACTTCTAACCACTTGTCAACTTAGTAATTTCTCCATTAACTTTATTATTTAAATAATTTMTTTTGTATTCACTTTGAATTATAGTACACTCATCACTTCAYTTTATTATTTACCTTCTAAAAATCTCTTAAACCACTTTGACTACTTTGACCTTTTGGGGCTTCTAGATGACTCATGAGGGTTCTCCAACTTCACATGGCCATAACTCTCTAACCGTGAGGAGTTATGTGACGTTCCACATACCACTGGAAATGACATGACATGTAGTATCCATATATAATAGTATTACTTGCAAATATATCAAAACTCATATCGTTATCCATCAAACAAACTTGAGTCCATTACCCAAACTTGGGTTCCCCAACTTCACATGGCCATAACTCTCTAACCGTGAGGAGTTATGTGATGTTCCACATACCACAGGAAATGGAATGACATGTACTATCCATCTATAATAGTCTTACCTTCAAATATATTAAACTCATACCATTATACATGAAACAACCTTGGGTCCATTACCCAAACCTTTGTGCTACCGGACTTTCTCCAAGGGTTGACATCAATCACTAAAGGTTGACATCAATCTACAATATCACTCTCCAATGGTTGACATTAATGACAACCAACAATCCATACCAACTGTCCATCAACCTAAGCCAATTGTCTGACAATTGGATGACATTGTGTGCTACTATTTGATTGCCATGGAGACCATCACTAGTGTTGGGGATGATTGCTAGCTAGATGGATAGTGATGATGGTGCCCGTGATTTGATCTGTGTGATCATGAGATAGCCTGTGTGGCTATGATGATGCTACCAACAGAATGGTCTGTTTGTGCTCAAGACCATTACTGATAATACCTCCCTAGCTAGGAGGGAGTGTTGATGTTACGGTAGTTGCGAGAGGTATTAACCTTCACGTGTAACCTTTGACGAGACTAGAATATTCCGGGAAGCTAGAGGAACCCTAAACGGTTGGATAAGAACCCTAGAAGACAAGTTGTCTCAAGAGAAAATCTAATATTAAGTTATTAGCCTCTTGGAAGAGAAGTCGACCCAGTTAGGTGACTTGAAGCACTATAAATAGAGGGTGCTTGAGCTCATTTGGATTCACTCACTCTCACGACTTCATAAGGACTAGTGGTGCGCATGACTAGAGGAGAGCTGCAACTGCTGCGGTGGTGACTTGGTCTTTGGTTTATGGTTTGGACTTTCTGTTTGGTACGCTAGCTTTGGAGAGAGGTACGCTACTATGGTTGGCTATTGGTTCTAGTGTTTGCTTCTAGAATTATTCTGTCTGTCAAGGTTAAGGTGCTCGGGGGTGGCCTTGTGCCTATGGTTGGGTGACAATATAGTGATATTGTCTATGGAAAACAAGCACACCTATTATTTTAACAGAAAGGAGGAGTGAATTTAGGGAGAATGGGAGCTAGGGAGATAAAGGGGGGATTTGGTGGGTAAGGGAGAGAAAAAAGGTAGGTGCCCCCCTTAGGTGAGAGCAAAAAGGTAGGCGCCCTCCCGTCATGACTCATCATTATCTCTTTGGGCCCCATCATGCACCAACCTAGAGATAACTCATCTAAGCGCTCCACAGCCTGCCACACGTCATTTTCGGAGACTGCTGTGTGTCACCTAATGTGGTGACCACTCCTGCTAAAAATAGTATGTCTAAAAATAGACATGCCCAACAATAGCAGTCTCCCTAAAAATTAGGAAAGACCCTCAATATGTTCGGGACCACTAGGAGACCATTGCCAAAAACAGTATGTCTAAAAAGAGACACTGCCAAAAGAAGAACGTCCCCGAAAGTCTGTGGAAATATGCTCATAGGATTTGATTTTCTGTAAGGAATCTAGAAATGCAATCAGAATCACCATCTGACCCCCAATCTCCACCTGCTAAAATAGAAAGTATTTGCACGTCATCTTGGAAAGGGCTGACTGGACTCAAGATGTCACTAGGATCAATACTATATGCTCGAAACTGACATGTGAGTCTCCGGGTACCATCTCCTAAAAGGTATGAAATCGACTAAAAATAACAATCTCTCTCTAATCCATGGAAAACCGTGCTTACTCTGTCTTTGAAGCAAAAACACCACTCAAGCAATCTCTGTACCTAACCTCAGTAGAAAGCAACCTTGGCCTGCCCAAGTGCTAATTTGTGAAAGAACCATTTGAATGCCAGTAAGTATCAAAACATTGGCCCACCCTTAGGATTTCCAAGTGAGAAAATCTAGGGGTTAACAGGGTCCCATTATATGCAATGATTTTTATGATATTTAGCTATGTTGCACTGGTTTTAGGGACAGGGGAACGATGGGGATGGGGGGACATATTCCAGGGATGGCTATAACTCAACCCCAAATTTTTTAGGTGACGACGGGTTGGGGACGACAATAATATATATTAAAAATATTGAAAATTTAGAATTCACCATAAACATTTGTAGTTGCTTGTAAGCATAACAGGCTATACCATATAGTATTATGCACAACCCTTACACTTACCAGTTTTGAAAAAGCTTGGGCAATTTAAAAAAGGTCTTGTGAAATTCCATTATTGGCCCCTAGACATGAGAAAAATGCAGTTTACCTTTAGGAAACTTAAGTGTAACTATGTTCAATTTGCAATAAGGTCCATGAAGGTTCTATGAGACAAATAATCATTCTTAATAGGTTCTCATTAGGGTCCCTTCTCAATAGTTTCTACAGATTTTTAAATCTTTGTTGAAAAGCCCTACAAAACACTTTGGTTCTATAAAGAGATTATATAAATGGGTTTCTGTTTCTAGGCAAATTTGAGAAGTTGCTATTTTTAGCAGATTTTGGAGAGTGGTTCAATTACTGATCTGATTTAGTAGTTGAATGTGGTTGAGCAACATCAATGTTTGATTTTAGGCCATTATGAGCGCTTTGAATTGCCAGGGATTGGTTGTGTTTTGGCATGGTCTACTGTAACAACCCCCTTTCCAAACCTATGAATATATGTAATTAATCATAATTAGTGATTGCCATGCAATGACATACAAACAATGTAAATGTATTATTGTTTAATTGAAAATGCCAACCACTAACTATGGCGGTGAAGCCCTGAAGTATTGGCCATGATACCACTAGGGGAAAGAGTGAAGAAACCTAGAGAGAGGTTCTTCATGCTAAAAAAAAGGGACCCAAGCCTCCTTGCTGATAATATTTGATTCTGAGATATTCAGATCAATTCCCTCCTCCCAGATTTCAAGACAAGACAAATCAGTTAATGAGGAAGGGCTCATGGTTGAGCAACCAACCACCCTCAATGAATACAAGTATGGAAGACCTAGTTAGGACGACTGAAACTGTCAGCCAAAGGTACCACATGGTACCATTTCTGCAGATCAGATTGATCCACAGGTTTCCTTCTGACAGAAGGAAGGGGACAGGTTGAGAACCTTCCCAAGCGATGCGTGCAAGAGAAGCACACGAGGGTAGACAAGAGATCAGGCATAAAGTTTTAGGAGAGAGAGAACTCAAGAGAGTTCGGATTGGAGAAAGAGGATGAACTGTGTAAAAACATGGTAACAGAAAAAGAGCCGGAGCTCTAAGTCTTAATATGGGAGAATCCAGAGACCCGACTTGAGCTGGGAAGCTTGCAAGCTTAATACTGGGAAGGTATATGACAAATCTCGTTGAGGCTTGAGCTAGGTAGGTCTGAGAACATCCTTACCATAGGGGTGTGAGGGAGAGTGTCCTTCACAAGTTGCTGAGAACCAGAGAGAGAGAGGGATTCCCTGGAATGAAACACTTTAATTCTCTTTCAAAGAATGGGTGGGTTACCAATCGAGATCCCTATAATAATTGGCGAAACTCAGTAGCCGTTGATTCCTGAGTTGGAATTGATCTTAACCGTCCAACTATAGGCTATCGCTCTTTGAAATGACCTCGTAAAGCAATGAGGAACAATAGCCATCGATCTAGTGAAGAGGGTTGATCTTGACTGTTCAGAGATGGACTAGTACCCACCGTCAGATCACATTGTCGAGGCGATCTTGATCGTCGAGTTTTGTAACCAAGCTCAGGAGGGAGTTCAGTGTCCCGGAGCACTGGACCTCGAAAGAACTCTAAGTCCAAGCCCCTTGGAAGTCTTGACACGTCGATGTTTGGGGACCAGGGTTCCAACCCCTAGTTCCACACCTCGTTACACAAGCACGGGGGAGAGAGAGAGAGAGAGTGACGCCATGTGTGACGTGTTGCGCCAGCTTGGCGGACAGAAGGTCAAGGAATTGACACTTGGTAGTGTCCGATTAGTCGGTAGATCTTCGTATTAAGCTCAAGAAGGGTTCACGTTGGTATATCGGTATAGCGGATCCCCAAGTATCGGAGGGTCCTTGGTGGCAGGCCTGGTAAAATATTCGATGCTCGATACCCGATGGGCAGGGCCCCACGCGAGGTTCCAAAACCTTTGTTATATATACATATTCGTGAGCAGGAAGAGGACGCCACATGTGACGTGGAAACCACATGAGTAGACAATGTGGCAGAGGATGCCGCATGGCGATCACTGATTCATCCATGGGTTAAGTGTGGGGCCAAGACGAACCTAAAACCCTCGTGTCAGTGTCTTTAAATGACAGTCGTCCGATCTAAGCGTGAGAGATCTTAGCCGCAGATCTCGTAGACCCGTGACCCTGAGGATTAACGCGGTAATCCGTTTCTTAATCACGAGATTAACTTAGTTAATGATCTCGTAATCCTCGAACGGTGGACCTCGAGGAGTTTCTAGTTTACATGAGCTTGGTAAGGAGCTGCGATTCCGACACCCACTATCACTTGGTGGCGACGCGTGTCCCCCTTGGATTTCACTAGATGGATAGATCTCCATCGTAGATCTCAGGGTGAAGATCGGGAGTCGTAACCTCGAGATAAACTTAGTTAATTAACTCGTAATCACTGGGATTAAGTTAGTTAATCACTTCGTAATTCCTAGACATTGGGGGTTCTCGAAGCCCATGCCACACAAGAAAAGTCTCGACGTTTGATGTCCAGTGGTACGTGTCACTTGACGAATGACCCACGTGTTGAGACATGGGAGGGCCACGTGTCACCCCTCAGTGGTCCCACATATCATGTTGATTTGACATATTTGGACAGAGGTCTGTGGAAAAAATGGGTGCCACGTGTCATGCCAAGTGGCATGACCTGATAGGGCCACATGTCATGCCAGGTGGCATGACCTGATAGGGCCACATGCCCTAGGATGCCAACTGTATCTCGGTCCTCGGACCATCAGGAGATTTTGGAAATAGGCCTTATGAACAATGGTCGATAGTCGATGCCCGAAAGATTCGAGATGACGTCATTTAGAAAATAAGGAACGAACAAGTGTCAACACCTTGTTGGGTGAACCCCGAGAACAACGATGACGTGTACACTGCGTTCGTCCACATGTTATGCGGTGATTGCGCAACGTGTCACGTCGAATTGGCATAATGAGAAGATGGTTCACAAGGTAAAACGTGTGCCACGTGTTAAGATAGGTGGCATGTGGTGACAGGACCACGTGTCAGGTCACATGGTCGGTGGTAACAAGACCGTGTGTGCGAGGTGCCAACTCATCCCGGATCAAGAATTTTGGGGCTATGCATAACGTAAAAGGGTCGATCTCTCGGTGGTTGATGTCTCAGGATGACCTCAAGGGACGTGACCAGACCAATGCCCGACAAACATGTGTCAACACCTGGTTAAATCGGGTCTTGGGAGAATTCCAGAGCAAATGTTGAGTGCGGAAAAGGCTGAAGGTCGATAAGTCGAGGGTCTAGTGGACAAGTGGAAAGCGCTGTGCCTGCATCCATGTCTGCGCTAAGGGCCATGCCTGCAGCCACGTTGGATGGGCATGATGACGTAGAGCCATGTGGATGCCATGTGGCAGTACGAAGGAATTTGGCCAATAAAGACCCAAAAAACTTTAAAGGGCCATAACTTTTGATCTAGAGCTTCGTTTTGAGCAAACTTACAGTCATCGGAAAGCACTCGAGAAGCTGAAGACAACGATGTCCCTTTTAAAGGGCTTTGAAGAAGTTTAGGAAAAGCGAATGTTTAATACCCCATCCCTTAAAACGGTACTTAGGGGGTTGGGTGTCTTACATCTATATTTAGCTTGGTGGGCCAACATAGAGATATTGGCTATTTTTAGGTGGTGCTAAGCCTTGGAAGTCTTGCAGATGACCTTGATGGGTATGTCCCCCTTGATGATCCCTTGTTTGACTTTGGGTTGACGATTGACTCGAGGGTAGAGTAACCTAATCCACACGCCTTGCTATTCCTGAACTTGAGATAAGATAGGATAGGATGAGGTAAGACGCCTAGCTTAGAGATAAGGTTGCTATTTTAACGCCTTATGCTATTCTAAAATTAATCTCATCCAGTCTGCTATTTTTTTGCCTTATCCACTCTACGATTTTTGTGCCTTGTCCTCTTCTAAAATAAACTTATCTTTGCTATTTTGAGATCTTAAGTCATGGTTCTATCTTTGGAATTCCCCTTATCCCTAGAGCCCATGCGTCTTAGTGAGAGATACCTTGCTATTTTTGAGTTTCCTATTGTTAGAGGCTTATCTTGTGGCCTATTTTCGAGGGAGTTACATGGATTATTTTTGGAATTTTACTCTCCTTGGACAAATTTTACCTACCTTGTGATATTTTGATTCATTCCTCTATCCCATTCATGCATCTATCTTTGAAAGTCGCGGTCACAAGGAGGTTTGACCCATCTTTGGTAGAGGATGTTTGAGTTATTTTTGCAGGTAGCTACTCTTGGAGGAGATATTCACTATCTTTGGAGGAGATGATTCTGATCTTTCCTCTCCTCACTCTTTTCTTATTCTTTCCTATATATATTGTATGAAGCAAAGAGAAGAAGGGGTCGTAGATCTTGAGCTTCTTTTCTAGTGCTTTCTCTTCTTCCTTTGCTTCTTCTTCCCGTAGAGATTGAGATTAATAGCTAGCGTGGAGTATCTGTAGTGGTGATTGGTTTTGCTGGGTCATGACTAGTAATATCCTATTCAGTAGAGTTGATTTGGACCTTGGAGTCTCTCTGTCCAAACTTGTCAGAATTTCGTTCATCCTACAACTTTTGATAATAAATAGACATGATTTTATTGGTGACTACTACAGTTTTTTCATGTGTGGAACTTCTATTTTCTTAGACTTTCATGTGTTATTGATCTTGTTTTTGATAGGGCTAGAGTAAACAGGTCTAGGATTATTTTCTGCCTGATCCACCTTCTATCTTTTCCTTTTCTTTGACTCCCTATAAGGCATTGGTTATTGAGTAAAATGTCTTGTTTTTGGCATTTAAAACGAAGTTTCATATCAAACAATGAACACTTTGCATCTTAGGCATATTAGATTACACATATAGGTCATTTTTCATTCTGTCATATTACAACAAGATTAGCTTGCTGTAATTTTCATTTAATCACAGAAACAGAGAGAAATTCTATGTTTTTTCTTGGTTTCCAAGCATTGAAATCATAAAATTACTCTAAAATACATAAAAAACAGCCTTTAAATTCCTAAAAAAAGTCATAATTAGCTGTTGTATTTTCCATTTTCCCATTTATAAACGCGTGTTTTAATCATTATAATTACATTGGGTTGTGTGTTCAACTTCATATTCATTTTTTGCGTCTGTTTTTGTGCCATTTCAGCCTCAAAACAGAAATTACAGCTTGCTGTAAATTTTGTTTTGGTACTTTATTGACAATTTGACACCTTCTTCAAAGCATAATTGCATTAGGTTGTCTTTTCAGTGATATATAAAGAGTGGATCGTTTTCTGTGCATTTTTTCAGTCATTAAATCATTTATTACTTGTTTTTTTGAATCTTTTTCACAGATTTGTTTAGGGCAGGGAGTTGTGATTTTGATTTCAGTTTCACTAATCAGTTATTGCATCATAGTTTGACTCCTAAAGTCATTTAGGGATTCCCCGGTGGTTAGCAGGCACTAACCCGAAGTGCAGGGAAAGTGTGTGGTGAGAGTACTATTTCCAGTTACCTTGGAACTGGATGGTTTCAAGTGATAACACTTCCAATAGTTCCTGAATGTTCCGTTGGATATCATTCTTTTGTGCGAAATACTGCCTATAAGGATGCACATTAGGTGGTTTACTGCGTGGAACCAAGGGAATAATTTGGTCATGCCACCATTTGAAGGTGTTAAGCCATGAGGAGTTTCAAATACTTGTTGATGTTTAGTCAGGACCATTTACAAATCAAGGTGAATTTCCTGTGGGGGCCTATCAACAACTTGTATGGCATTGAACTGGGCAATAATGCTGAAGTGGCCTTTCTTCAATAGATTCTACTCAAGGTGAAAGGTAATAATTCCAGAGGAAGGCGGTAAGCCATGGGGTGTTTCAAATACCTATTGATGTTTAGTCAAGACCATTTGAATCAGGGTGAATCTCCTGTGGGGGGCTATACACAAATTGTATGACATTGAACTGGGAAATGATGTTGGAGTAGCTTTTCCTCGCAGTGAGAGTTGATAATTTCAGGGGAGCTGGACTTAAGTCCCTTGCATGTATTTTTATGCCCTTCCTTATTGAAGCTCATGTATAATTCTTTTAAATCTAGGTAACATGACCTAAAGTGTGTAACCATTCTACTTCTAGAACTACATCACAACCCCATCTATTTCAGTAGCAAACATGTGAGATTTGAGTTGATAGTCTCCCATTTGAAGATTTACATTTTCACATTGGCCTACACATTTGATCATACCTTCATTGGCCATCATAATTTGAAAATTATGCATCACATGGACATAACAATGGGTTTGTTCGACCACTCTGCCACGAATAAAATTGTGGGTGCTACCGTTGTCAATCAAAACAATCACCTTGTGGTTCTCTATGTAACCGATCAACTTCGAAGTTTGGGGTGCGTAAATGTTGGATAAAGCACAGAGGGAAATTTTTGGTTCCTCACAAGATAAGATAATATGAGATAATTTTATTAATGTCCGACCGATGACCACAAAAATAGGTCATAGGGACTGTTGAGTATAATGATGTCATTACAAACCAGGAGTACCAAAAGGTCTCCTATAAAAGACAAGATGTAGAAAATAAAGTAGAGTAAGGTAGAGTAGAGGGCGAGAAACCACGCTGAGGCATGAACAACCCTCAACTCCAAGCCCAAAAACCCACTCTGGTGTCGAGATGTATAAGAGGAGAAGATTCAAGAAGTCATGGAATAAACTCATCTCTCTTAACATCTGAGGCCGAATGAAGAAAGCTCAGTATGGTATGATGTCCAGAGGGAGAACTGTTGGGATGTCTGGATCATCCACTGCGCTGCTGTCTAGAGGAGGTAGTTTGCCACTTAAGCCTGGGGATCTTGCCTGTCTCCTGGGGAGGGATCTGGTCTGGTCTTATCGTTGAAATCTCATGGGACAGGGAAAGACCCCACGAGTCCGCACTGAACTGGAGTTTGAAACTGTGCCAATATTGGTCCGTCTTTTAGTGCCCCTTCCCGAGGGTAGAACCGTGAAGAAAGAAGTGATCTGTTGCTGGGTAGAGTCTAATTTAGTAGGAGGCTGAAGGAAATGAGCTCGGAGCCTGTTAGCACAAATTTATACCCTCCAATCTGAGCTGATAAACCTGTTATGACAGCGGCAAAAACTTGGCTAATTATAGGAGAAATAGCGCCAGATGTCACGGGCTAAACCCCTCTCTGTTTGGGCTAGTGCTTGCTAGCCTCTGGGGGGAGTCCCTAGGCATAATGAAGCACCTTGCTGGCTCATCTAAGGTCTGATTTTCTGCGTTAAATCTAAAAAATCAGCGAGCCGTTTTGTCTTGGACAGCGTGTGAAAGCGGTCCAAAACAGTGAGGAAATCGATCTTATACGCTTGAAGGGAACCTGCAGGGTTAGCACAATGAAGATAGACTAGAAAAAAGATGAAAACTATTCAAAATGATTTAAATTAACCATGATAAACAGTTCAGAAAATGACATATCAGATTACAAATCTACCATAATATCGCCAAGAAAAGAGGTTTGAATGAAAAACACACACTTCTTTATTGATAAAGCTTCCAAGAGAGCTGATTGCACCACACTTGACAAGCCTACAACTGATACAATGACTACTTTGCTCAAAGAGGAGTCACTAGACTAGAGAAAGAGAGAAGAGAATGAGAGAGACACTATGCTGCTACTGCAAGAACCCACGAAATAAGCCAAGGCAATCCTCCAATATATAGCTAGTAAGGGTGCACATCCAAGGGAAGAAGAAGGGTGCATGGGAGGGGTAAAAATAGAGTCTAAATGAGATCACTGAGAGTGAGTGTGAGTTTTGAATGCGCATGAGTGAGTGAATGGCGAGCTAAATAAGTGAGAAGAGGGTGAAGTGAGGCGCATGGCATGCATGGGAGGAGGCAATTTTAGAAACTCATGCGACCTCTCCTTCCATCATAAATTAATTAACATATGCTCCAATTTTAGGAATATGCGCCCTAGCCTAGGTGGATGCCACATCACTGCCACATGTCGACCTCTGAGGATGCCACTTGGCACTGCATGGATGATGACTGGACTTGCTAAATATAGTAGCTGCTAAAAATATCCATCCGATCCCATAATTTTGAAACTTGTCGAAAGTGACCCAAACTTTCCACAAATGCTCAGCATGACTGGGTGAGCACCATCATGTGTCTACTGCTAAAAATAGAAAGTTCTCACATGTCCATGATATTATACTCATTGAATTCAATTTTCCGCAAGGAATCCGAATCTGAAATCAGAATCGACATGCGAGCCCTGGTACTCAACCTGCTAAAAATAGAAAGTTGTCTGAATGCCCTTTGACTTTATACTCATTGATCTCGTCTTCCTGCAAGGGATTCGAATATGCAATTAGAATTGACATGCGAGCCCTGGTGCTCAACCTGCTAAAAATAGAAATATGGGTTACATCATCTGGAAAAAGGTCCAAAGACCTCTGGATGCCTCAAGGATCAATACCACGCTCTCGGAATCTTAATTCGGGGCTTGAATCACAAGATGCCAAAAATAACAAGTTACTGCATGTTGCCTGGAAAAATGTCATCGGGCCTAGAATCTTGCAAGGACTCATACTGTATGCTCTGAACTGCCCCAAACTATTAGGAGACCCACTCAAACCGTGCCTCCTAAAAAGTAGCAACACCTGTATACATCTCTCTCTCACAAATGCATGGAAACCAAGTAGACTGTGACTCTTGAACCAAGCAACCTTGTACTAATCATGTACCTGCCTCGTGTGTGAAACAACCTCTTGGTCAACATAAGTGCTAAAAACCCTGGAAAAATCTCAGTATACCAACCAAAGTGCTGCATGCTGGCTCTTAACCCTCAAGCCTTTCAAGGGTGAAAATCTAGGGGTTAACAATGTCCACTCAAGGGGACGGGATCCGCCTGTGGGATGTCGAGAACCATAAGAATTTATGTGTCCATATAATCAACTGATGCTCTGTGAACTGAGGAATGTGTAGCAAAAATAATCTTGTAACTGTGGAAGGATGACAAAAAGGCCCTGCAATATGATGAAGAACAACTTGTAAGCTGACCTATAGTACCAAAGGCTGTCCAATGGGCCATGGAGTCAAAGTATATAATCCTTCCACTGAAACATGAAGACCGAGGGGTCTCATCCAAATCCGCCACTTGCTACCACCCAATGATATTCACTCCTCCCTGCGGTAAATGTGTTGATGTCGACACAAGGGAGCAAGTCAGTTCATTAGATGTCAATAATGTAAACACCTGTGAAATGCGAAGGAACACCACCAATAATGTCAATAGGTCCTAAGGTATGAGCGCAACCCGACACTGTGAAAGATGTTTTGAAGTCGAACAATGACAAGGGTCATCCAATCAAGGCCCAATGATGTTCAACCTTGTCGGATGCGAAATAACCGCCAATGAGGCTAACGACTATTAAGGTGCTCTACTTTTGGGTCATCTGTAGATAATGTGTTGAAGTCGATACAAGATGACTTGCTGAAAAGAAGAACAATGATGTCTCTCTTCCCTCAGCTCGAAGTGATAACTAAAGAAGATCAAGATGAAAGAACCATGTACCATATCCCTATGCTGGACGAGGGGGGGGGGGTTGACTGACTCGAAGTGGAAGACTGAATGATCAAAGATGAGGAGACAAGACATAAGATGACTCAAGACACTCCTATGTCTCCTCAAACTACCCATCCTAAAGCCTAATGCTTCGGGAATAATGAAAAATGGATCCTCATCCAGTCTCACTCTAATGATAGAAACAAAGGCTCGGCATGTGAAAGATAAACATTAAAATTTTGACCTAGGAATAATAGTTATGGATAGCCATTTATTCAAGAAAAGAAAGACACACAAGACATGACCACATGATGATATAACTAGGCAAAAATCAACGACACTTATGCAAAGACTGAAAAGTAAATATTGAAATGGAAGACACTTGCAACAGAAAGTAAATTGTTGTCCTAAAACTGTAAAAAATTAGCAAGAAAAAAAAAGACATGAAAAGACAATGTTGAAAGGAAAGACAACTACCCTAAACCCAAAAATTTTACCTCCAAGTTGCCATGATTAAATCATCATACTCAAAGGACCAGTGTAACCATGCAGCCAGATGATCAGTTCGACGAGAAAGGTTAGCACAATCAACCTTCCAAGGGGACCAACCATGAAATCTCATATGACCCAAAGTCGCCTTGAAGTACTTGTTGGTGAAGCCATAGTTGAAGGGTGCCAGTTGACTAAAGGATGGTTGGGACTTAGAGCATGATATTTCAACGGTAACAAGCATGAATGCATGAGAGCCGAAACTCTTGGCATCTACCTATTGAAATACCTCCATCATTTTGAGCTCAACTGGGTCATGGTGAACTCTAATATCCAGGATCCGATCAATCTCAGGTTCCTGAAGAACAACTTCAGGATGTGGAACTGTAAGCAAAGTGTGAGGGATATCATCTTCTGGTTGAACCAAAAGTGGCTCCTCCTGCTGTAATGGTATATGATCAAGTTGTTCCTGAACCACAGTTGTGAATCATGATAGGCAAGGATGAAGCCTCTACTAAGATGGACACGAATGAAATCCCCTGTTGACTGATCTCTACTTGGTTAACCTGTGGTTCCTCCTCTTGAAACTTTTCATCAGCTTGAAGTCTTTCATCTTCGCTAATGGGAGGAACCCATGAACACTCTAGAGTAATCTCACCTTCACCTTCATCTTCTTGGAACTTGGCCTGTGACTCAATCGGTGTAGCTATTGGTTCCAGATTATCTAAAATTGGGCTATCACCCTCCTGTTCATCTTTGGGAACTTGACACGTTGCAAGTTGTGGTTCATCTTCAGTAACATAGACTTTTCACACTTCTGTAACAACCAATGGTTGAAGATTATCAAGTGGAGTTACCTTCATTGGTTGGTTTGGGACATGGATCAGAGGGAGTTCACAAGTTGCAAGATGATTTCTTTCTAACTTGATAGCGACAATTTGCGCTTCCTCCAAATTTTGAGGGTCTTCCTTCCTAAGAAAAACACCAAAAATACCATCAAATGCCTAAAGATAGTAAATCAAAGCAACCATCTTCATTAGGCCTCACTCTGTAAGGAATTCGATTGTAAAATTTGAAAAAACGAGCATTAAATTGACAAACAATTTCACTTTCATGCTTTTTAATAATTGAAAAAACTGTGCATAAAAAGAAAATGTCCTGTGTGTTTTCCCATCTTTCAATGAATTTCTCCTGGAAGGAATCCCATCCATCAATGAAAGCATTCGGAAGGGACTTGTACCATGCTCATGCCTCCCACTCGAGGGTCGACACAAATATCCTCATTACCACATCTTCATGTTCCACATTAAAATCGCCCACCACTTATAGCTCTTTGAAATACATCTTCTTTACATTAATGCTCTTCGAAATACCTCTCATCACAAATATAGCAAAGTGTGAGGTGTTGGTGTTCTATGACTTCTTCCAAGGACAACTTGTGGATTCCCAAGGGTTGAGAGGGGGAGGGGGTGGTAGTAAGTGGGGTAGAGTCTAATCTAGTAGAAGGCTGTAGTAAATGGGATCAGAACCTGAGGGTCTCCTGCAAGTATAAGGCCAAGCATCTTTGGTTGGAATATCTGAAGAAGCTAGTGAGGGTTAGTCCCCTTGAAGAGGCAATGGAACCCTCCCTTAATCTCATAGTAGATTAGGGGGAGGGGTGGTCTCTACTAATTCCGGTTCGGAAGTGTCTTTTGCTGAAATGTCTTCTAATTGGTCTTGGGAGGACACGTTCATTTGGAATAATTTGTGTTCTTTACATTAATGCCCTTTGAAATACCTCTCATCACAATTATAACAAAGTTTGAGGTGTTGGTGTTCCTTGACTTCTTCCAAGGACAACTTTTGGATTCTCAAGGGTGGAGAGGGTGGGGTGGTATTAGGTGCCAAAGGGGGGCGAGGGCGAGAAATAAAGGAGGGCCTTTTGGTCTACGCATACGCATTTATTCCCATCGCAACGTCTTGAGCATTTTGAGAGGCCTCCAATCAAGTAGTTGGGTGTTGCATGATGACTTGTGCTTTATTCTCATCCTTGAGACCACTAATGAATTAGTCAGGTGCTTTATGCAGATTGCCAATTGCTCGAAGGCTACGATAAAATTTGCCACTATACTTGTTTGGCGCAACTTGGTTAGATGTCCCAAATAGTGAGTGTCTCTTTCAAAACAAGGATAGATGGCTTTCACAAATTAACTCTAGGCAATGTAGCCCCCATATGATTTCTTATGCCATTGCCACCATTGCCATCATTCTGGATCCAAGTATAATACCCCAACTCTCATTAGGTCATCAGGAATACCTTTTAGGGACTTTGGAGAAGTAATGTTCCATTTGGATAAACCATCCCGTGGGGTCATAACCATCAATTTTGTTTACGTCAACTTTAGGAAGTTCGTGCCACATTTGATATAGATTATTGTGAAAGGGTCACCTTAAGCAATGCCCACCTATGCAAGACTCAACCCCTTCCTGCTGTATGAGTGGATTTGGCCACTACCCATTTGGATGTAAGATGGAAAGGAGAGACTGTATATTGCTATTGGTTTCAACAAGCTCGAATTTTAAGCCTGCAAGGTCTACTTTTAGGCTACTAATATCTTCTTTCATGCCATGTGTCTTAGAGACATTGTCTGAGGTCCCCAAAATATCATTTTCTAGAGTATTGAGCCCGTGATCCATGGATGTGTTTCGAGTGGCTGTCATGGGGCCTTTTTGGGTCCACTAGAAGGGTTATTTGAGAAATATACCAATGCGATTAGCTTCACACAATGATTCTATTGAGATAGGTCCCTTGCAATGGTATGGTTGGGTCCACAACTAAAAAGGTTACTAGAGAGTAGTACCACCGCGATTAGCAATGTGCAAGGAATCTTTTGAGATAGGTCTCCCACAATGGTTTTGTTAGGACCTAAAGTTCTTTTTTGTTTGTACACTCTTGTAGGAGTATTACTCCCATCTCAGTGTTAATGCACTGACATACTTCTCAATTACCTGATATTCTCAATTGTGTAGGAATTTCACTACCTGTTTTGTAGAGGCTAGGGTTTGCAACGTCCCAAGGACAAAGGAGTGTCGAGTGCTATAGCTCTTTGATATATTTGTGTGTTTCCAACAATAGTACTTGATCAAATCTTTCACAACGCTAAATAAGGAGGATAGATGGTACCCTTAGCCGTACTACCCTATTCCTTGGTATGCAAGAGTGATC
>ML809233.1:57817-97308 GCA_009831015.1 Picea engelmannii
TTGGAGGTTGAATCAATGGGCTTTTTGCAGGTCTTGGATCTGGAGGCTTAGATATGTGTCAGACTAGCAGTTTTATGGCATTTTCAGGTGGTTTTCATCTATAAGGGAGAGCTTTAACAGTGTATTCCAGATGTTGATGAAGTCATAGTGTCCTCAGGTGAGTTTGAGCAGGTTTTGTGCTAGTTCAACTGTGTACCCTCTTTAAATATGGCGCTTTAACTGGGTTTTAGATTGGAGGTGGATTTTTTGTTCATCCTTTGTATAATGACAATTTTCATCCTTATTTTTTGTGTATTGAGCATCATTGAGAAATGTTATGCTCATTTGTGGCTATCATCTTTTTACCTCCAGACCCTTTCCCTCCAAATAGTGGAATCCTCTTTATGGTGGCCAATTTCTTCTCTAGTAGTCAATTTGTTATCCAATGTGGTAGTTCTTTCAGTTTCTTGTTTTAATTGTATTTGGACATTTTGGGAGAAAATTTCGCTACTTGTCAACAGTAGCAACAGCTCACTAAAAGGTCCATCTCCTTAGCAAAAAGGAAATTAGAAATTGTGATATGGTACTAAATTACTAATCAATTGGGTTAATTCGATTTCATTTCAATTTTAATCTCTGAAATTAATAGCTATGGAAATTTGCTAACTAAATACAACTAGATGACCAATTTTAAAACTCTTATAGAGATGACCTTACATATACTCTGTCAGTAAACCACTAGTAGAGGATCATAAATGTTTTATCATGTTCACAGGTTTTAAGGAAAAAAGTGAATTGTAAATTGTGTGATCATGAATTTGATGGAAGTGACATGAGAAAAAAACTATTACATTGGTGGGAGTATGTATTGCTGTGCTATGAAGCATAATTTTCCATTGTTGAAAGAGAGATGACCAAGGATAAACCATGACAAAACAGTTGTTTTACGAATGTAGGTAAGAAAGCTGGAATGCCATAGCTAGCACATAACAAAATTATTTTCCTTGGAAATGCAAGACTTGATAATTAACGATGGACTAAATATAGTAGTGTAGCTAAAAGTCAACATCAGTAGACTTTGTTGAAGGATAAGTTGGAGCTAAAAGAAAAACATGATGTGGATGGAGCAGTTGCCAGATTGTGGAGAGGCACTTCTCTTCAATGTCACTGGTTCACCCTCATTCAAGACAGCAATAAATGTTGTGGCTAATTATGATTTTTTTTCCAATATACAATGTTTTCAATCATTCCAGACTTCTGCTCAAGGAGAAGTTGTTGCAGCATTCTCTGTAAATTTAGAACAAATTGAAAAATATGAGAAAGAATAAGATGCATGGGAATGAATAATGGCTAGTCAAATAACAAGCATGGTACTCAGATTAGGGATCTGATCCTATTTCCCAAAGATGTCTTTTTGAAAGCTACGGATTGAATTGATGTACATTGGTGATACATTTCAGAGTAATTGAATAAGACACTGGGAGATCTAGGAAAAAATGTTGCCCAATTGAAACACAATGCGATTACAAATGAGGCAGTAAAGGGGATTATGAACTGGTTTTCTGACCATTATATGACACTGTGCTGTGCATGTTCCAGGCCATTTATTGGAGGATGAGTTAAGTTTATACTTAACCATCATGCCACATTGAGATTTCATTGGAAATTTTCATTGAGAGAGTTGCTCTTATTTGGTGACATGAGATTTATCACCACCTACAGCCTTGCAATCAATTGCACAAGCGGTGGTAATTAGTGAAGAATGGTTTACCTTCAGCTGTAAAAAAAGAAGACTTGAGAAAAAGAACTGGAATAATTATTTCAAGGAAACTTTTTCGGAAGGGTGCACATAAACTGAAAAAAACATCTGAGTAAAATATTAAAATGTTGAGAATTATTGATTGGTACGATCCATATATAGTGCACAGATTTTCTGACCTTTTATAGGACACTGCTCTGTGCATGTTTCAGGTCATTTATTGGAGGACTTGTTAAGTTTAGACTTAAACAATCATGTCACATTGAGATTTTATTGCAAGTTTTCATTGAAAGAGCTTCTCTCATTAGGTGATAGGGGATTTATCACCACTTTCAACACCTTGCAAGGGCCTTAGAAAATAAATCAATTCTACAGAGGCAGTAATTAGTGAAGAATGGTTTGACTCCAGTTGTTAATGGAAGACTTGAGAACAAAAGTGCAATAATTATTTCAGGGAATCATTTTCGGAAGGGTACAGATAAAATCAGAAAAAAAACATTTGAGATGAATATTAAAATTTTGAGAATAATTGATTGGTATGATCCATATATGGGGTTTGTCTACGATTTAGTGGGTTATATGGAAGATGTCACAGAAAAAGCAAAATTTTTTAATTGAAAATATGTCTTATATTAACATAGAAAAATCTACAAAAAAGAAAGCGAAGGCGGAATGGTATATAGTATATACAGTGGAAAATTATATCTTCTTCCTCAACACAACAAGAGAAGAAAAAAATTAGAATAAGTTGCTGCGTCTATAACTTTAGCGCATTAATCAGTAGAAAGGTTTTGGCCAGCATTTGCATACTTACGTCTTGCCACCAATTACAACAAAAAGTCTGAAAAGCAAGGACCTCATTCACGCTTGCACCTTAAATTCCATATAGTAGAGGGTATTGCTCGTAGCACACACCCATGTGTTGGTTGGGTGTTGCTCATAACTCATACTTATATTTTCACTGGCAAAGGGTTCTTGGTTGCTCTGTTCGCTCATCTTTCCTATCTAGTTTGGATCTTATGGGGCCACCTTTTGGAGATTTCGGAGACTAAGCCTGTAAGTTCTTGCTAATTGGCTAGACCCTACTACAACTGTTTTGAAGAGTTTTCTAGGTGGCCTGAATTTTTACTGCCAATTCATTCCTAACTTCCCTCACATAGCACACCCTCTACTTAGAGAATCACAACTTTCTTCCCGGTGCTCCGTGATAGGGGCATCAAGAGGCAGGCAGGGTGCAACACCACTCCAGCTCCCAGATTTGTCAGATCCTGAGAGGCAGCTCGACCCCCGACAAATCTCGAGATAGCTCACACTAGACTAGTAGGCAACCCCCTTCTACCAGCTCTCGGCAGTGGGCCACCTTTTTCAAACAGAGAGATCCCGGACAGTGTTCTATACAGAGTTTCTTTCCTTCGGCCTCAGATGGTAGGAGAGATTCCCTCTTGACTGTAGAAGAGGACTCCCACCCTCCTTTGTTCGACAACGGGCATTTGGAGCACTGAGGCTCTTTCCATTGTACTCAACTCCTGATCATTGTAATTCTTCTTCTTAGATCTTTTAGAGTAGCATTGATTCTTGCTTTTATAGGAGTGGCCTTTGCACTCCCACTTTGTACCGCCTCTTATGCATCGAGCAGCCTCGTTGACCTACTTTTGGTCATTTGTTGGACAATAATAAACTCATTAATCTTATCTTATCTACATCAAATTTCTAATCAGACCACCTTCACTTGGGCCAAATGTGCAACAGAGTTTTCAAAAGTTAAAGAACGTCTTGTGTTTTGATCTTCTTCTGCACCTTCCTGATCTCCAACAACCATTTGAGGTAGAGATGGATGCTTCTCACTTTGCCATAGCCATTGTTCTAAAACAGGGAGGTCACTCGATAGTCTGTGATTTTGAAACACTGTTCGAGGATAAGCTCAACTATAGCATGCATGGCAAAGAGTTCTACACTATTGTGCAAGCATTAAAGCAGTGGTCTCATTACATTCTGGGTAAGGAAACTATTCTTCATACTGATCATCACCCTTTGATTTTCATCAATTCTCACATTAAGATTCAGGAGCAATACCATCTCAAATGGGCATCTTACATACAACAGTTCCATTTGGTGATCAAATACAAAAAGGGTAACTCCAATCGAGTGGCTGATATGTTGAGTCGACCACCTGCTGCTTAGGTATTAAGTTTTTTGAATGCTCATTGTGCTACATATGAAGGCTGGAAACTCTTATATGCTTCAGATCCTTTCTTTGGCCCAATCTAGCACACTTTACATCATCCCATCAAAATCAACTGGACTCCGTTTTTGGATTATTCAGTTCATGATGGTTGGCTATATCACCTCAATCAGTTGTGTCCTACAGACTCGAAAGGCTAGACTACTCACTACTTATTCGGGAGGTCCATGCTTCCTATGGAGCTCATTTTGGTAAGTTAAAAACATGCCAGCACTTACAACGCCATTTCTTTTAGCCTTCTATGCAATGTCAAGTGAGTCTTTCATTCAACAATGCTCTTTATGTAGCACTAGCAAACCAGCCAGTGGCAAACAAGGCCTTTATCAACTTTTTCCAGCCCACTCCCAGCGTTGGGAATCCATCTCTATGGACTTTCTGAGTGGACTGCCCATGACACTCAGGAAACATGACTGTGTTCTTGTAGTAGTTTGTCGTTTATCCAAGTTGGCTCTCTTTATTCCCTACACAAAGACTACTTCTGCGCAACGCCCAACAAACAACTGAACTCTTTTTCTCTCATGTCTGGTTGCACTTTGGTCTGCCTCTCAACATTGTTTCTGATTCGGGCTCACGTTTCCTTGGCACATTTTGGAAGATGTTGTGGCACCTATCTTTGTTTTTGTACAACATTCTACCCACAAATTGATGGACAGACGGAAGTGGTTAACCACAGAGTCCATGCCCGTTGCATCTATTACACCAAAGAATAAACAATGGGACTCTTATATTAGTGTTCTTCAACACAATTACAATAGAGTAGTTACCGTTTCTACTTTTTTTCTCCTTTTGAGGCATGCTATGGTTATTAACCATTGGCCCCTTATGAACTCCCTATCACTTTACCAACACCCACCACTCCCCATCAGCACAAAGAGTAGTATAATGTTTCCACTTTTGCTTAGAAGTTGGTATAGATTCACTCTTAGGTTGTTGCAACATTAGAAGCCCCTCAATTTCATTACAAGTTTCTCCAAGATCATCATAGGGTGTTGGCACATTTTAAGGTGGGTGAACGTGTTTGGTTACATTTGGACAAACAACGCTTCAAGGGTCAGTGCCATCCTAAGCTCAAGCCCATTAGATATGGTCCCTATACCATCATTCAACAAATTAGGGACAATGCCTATCGCTTGGATCTCCCATCTCAGCCGGGCATTCACAATGTGGTCAATGTCAATCATCTCAAGTTGTATGGGCCTCCACTTTTGGAAGATGAAGTTCAAGTCTTCCACCATGCAGATACCATTCCAGATTTCTAGCCTCCTTTTGTAGAAGATGCTTTGCTGGACATACACACCCACTCCACTAGACAACACCAACACTCTTCTTATCTTGTTGGATGCCAAGGGCAGTGGCCTACCTAGGCTAAATGGTTTTCTGAGATAGATTTTCAGACCTAGTTCCCTTATATGGTTGAGAAAGTGGGGACACTTTTTGCCTGGACAAGGAGGATTTGATATGGATCAAGGATGTGTCTCTCCATGAGGGTGTGCTTCTCTAGATTAGGGTTAGTTGTATTAAGTAAATGCATGAGATTTGGAGGTTTGTGGAAGTAGTTGAGATGTATTTATTATTTTTGAATGGTTATTTTTGGCTATGTCAAGCCAATATCTTAGATGGCTTCTTTTTGTATCTCTTTTTAATCCTTGGCTAGAGGAATGAAGAATTAAGCTATTTGGATCCTAGTTTCATTTTCACTTTGTCTTCTTTGTGTCGAGCATGTGTATTTTCAGTTTGTCAAGCTAAACACTCCTCTAATTTCCATAGTCTTCCCATGTGAGGCTTTATCAAGGAACTGTAATTTCCTTATTCCATTTCACCCCTTTGATTTATTGCAACAAGCGTTTCTCTAGGCAACTGGAGGCCATTTCTTCTCCATTTGAGCTTCTCCCTATAGAAACATTTTTTGCAATCTTTCAATTTCTATTACTACCTTTACTAGGGTGGGTAATGTTGAGAGAACATAAAGAATTATTTGAAGGACAATTTTGATGAGTAGGATTATGGAGAGAGGAATAAAAGCTATATTTATATAGTTTTTCCCTCATCTTACTAATCACTTCTTTCCATGAAAAGGTCCAATATGAGCTTCCAATAAGAGGAACCCATAAGCATTTACTAGGTAGGGAAGCTCTTTAGAAATTAAGGGTTCTACTAATATGTCTTTTGATGGTCAAATTAGTGTTGAAGAAAACGACTTCATAACAACTTCATCAAAGCAAATTCAAAGCTTTCCTTAGTGTTTTGGCCTCCTATGTGGTTGCTTCACGTATGAGAGGTATATCATCTATGAGTTGAAGGTGTGAGATAGCCTTCGAGTCTTTTGCTGGTCTAATATCTTTCCACTCCCTCGTGTCTTTCAAATGGTTATGAGTTCTCCCTAGGGTTTCAATCATTAAGTTAAAAAGGTGGGGGAAAAGCAATCACATTGGTGGATACCTTGACGTAGACTTAAGGCTGTTATTGCAACTCTTTCAACAAGAATGGAAATGATGTTGAAGAAAGCAACAATGAACTCATTTTATTCATCAATCATCAAATTGGGAAGTTTTCAGCATTTGAACGATGAACTTCTAGAGTGTAGAGGGAGAGCGCTTGGAGCACCATTTTCCAAAACAACTTGGAAGCAAAGCATCCGCAGAGCATTTGTATTTCTCTCTCTCTCTCTCTCTATATATATATATATTATTGCATATATTAAATATCATGCAAAATTCCAAATTAGTTGCATAAAATATGAAAACATACATATTTGTGCTATTTGAAGATGAATACTACATTGTTATGAAGTTAGAAATACGAAATGTAGTAGATTAGTCATTTGATCATCAACCATTTAGTCCACACTACACAAATAACATCAACCATCTACTAGTTACAAACTTACACAATTTTGAACCAAATTATAGGAAGTAGACTATAGGTGGTGCTCCAACACTTCTTTGTAGGGGGAAGTGTTCACAACCAGTGAAAACACTTGTGTCACCAAATGTTGCAACTAATATTGGGTAGAACCTTAGTGAATAGTCAACATCTTTATCTTAAAGCTACGATCATGTCATTTATTATTTTATTGGAAAACCAATCCCAATAGCTCGTCTCCAATGCCACTAAAATTTGTTTCCTAGACCCTTCAACATCATTTAGTTACCTAGTTACAAGGTTACTTGCTAGATTATCTTACTATTGTTGGTCTAGACCCTATAGAGAAAGACAATAATAAATTTGCATGCACATTTTGCCTCATAAGGGTATACATTTGATAAATGCTGATTTTGCATGGGGAATATATCTAGTCTACCTAAAACTGTCTATATTAATGATTAATTTAAACATGATATGGAGATAATATGATAATTTCTCTTTTCTTCTTTCTGTTGATGATTGCAACTTGATGAGACATTCTCCAGATCGTACTCCTCTGCACTGAGTTAAGATGATTCGTGAGAACGCCCATGTGATGGGTGAGTCATACTCCTCTGGACTGAGTTGAGATGACGTGTGTGGTCTCTTGTCGTGCTCCTCTGGACTGAGTTAAGATGACTTGAGATGGTCTCCTGTCGGACTCCTATGGACTTAGTTGAGTTGACTTGAGATGACTCTCCAGTTCGTACTCCTATGGATTTAGTTGAGTTGATCTGTTGAGAGTGATGTCCCTTGTGGTTGAGGAAATGTGGACTTGTCCCTACTGGCAAAGCACTAGAGGATGTTTTTGAGATCCCTTGCTATATTGTCTAAGAGTAAGATTATTGTGAAACCCTAATTTGTATTGTAAAGGATACAAGTCAGCCCTACTGTGTAAAGATAATTAATATTGTGTAAAAGATTAATTATATTATTAAGTTGTACAAGTCGGTCCTATTGTTCCAATAGACACATCTAATTGATGAGTTAGGTCATGTATTTATAAGAGAGATACATCCCCATTGTGGATCATATCTCATTCACTCAACACATTCACTTGGAGAGCTGAAATTTGGTGCGCATCTTTTCCTGCGCTAGCTTTCTCGGTCATAGAGCACCCTCTTGTGTGCGCTAGGGTTTATGGTGTGAGGGTGATCTTCTCTTGACTCTATAGCAAAGGATTGCTAGGTTTTTCCCTTATTTGAGAAGGGTTTTCCTAGGATAACTTCTTGTGTCTTGTGCATGGTTGTTCTTCTTGTGATCTTGGTTATTGCAACTATTGTATATTGTATTGCTGCATTTTTTATGGTTCAAGTTCATGCTAAATTGAAAGAAACTACATGTGCTTGAGCTAAGCATTAAAAATTCAACACTTTCAATGGTTTTTACAAGCAAGTAATCACATAAATACATATTTTAGACATTGCCAAAACACACCACACCACAAGCTTATTACAGAGCTCAAAATCTACAGGTTTCATTTGATAGTAACTAAGATGTGTAGGAAATGAGGTGGAAATTGATGGGCGATGCCTATGGCTAGTCCCTTCTAGACTTTCCTCAGATTGAAATAGACTCATATTAAGAGCATGGTCATTGATAACTTGTAGCTATATAACTCGTCATATCATCACATGTCGCATTACCTTAAATGTCTTGACACATCACGATTCACATCACATCATATCACATTGTCTCTTTCACATTTGATTACATTCTGTAGGTGTGCTTGTCAATATTCTTTTTTGCTTAGAAATAAACTCTGCATAGCATTCACTAGTCCATCATTGTATTAGTTATCTTCTATAGTGGACTATGGAACATGCATGAATGACAGGGGAGTGTTTCAGGCGTGTTTAGGGAGCACCAAGCGAACTCCATATAAGCATTTAAAGAGTGTCCAGGTAGCTACATGGGAGCGTTTCTTGAGCATCACGAGAGTGCATAATTGGCCAAGGAGCCTTATTGTTTTGTGAGGGAGTACACTCCCAAGAATGCTCTCAAACGTGGTTTATTTTGGGATCACTCTTTGATAATACTTGTATCCGAAGCATGACTCAAGAGCAGAATCATGGTGGGGAGGAGGATTCCGACGACATTGCCTTAAACATCTAACTTGATTAACATTCCACTTTTTTTGCATTGTCTAGGGTATGGATAATTTCTTGAGGTGTAATTATGCCATTTAGAATCTACTAATCTCCCTTTAGCTTGTTTGCGATCACCTTTCTTATTATTGTGTATATTTTGTTACATAAAGCAATCAAGCAAAATTTGTTAGTGAATGAAGCTTCTACCCCCTTGGGAGTCAAATTTATTCATGTAGAACTTAAAGCTTTGAGGACATTCCAAGACTTTCTTGATTCTTCAACTTCTAGTAGATTCTTCCCTCTTATTGTTTCCAAAAGTATAGAAGGAAATTGTACGAGATGTTTGGCAAGGAGGTTTTTCATCTGCCAGATCAAATGTGACATTCAAAATTTCTTCTTTGGAGACTTTCTTAAAGTCTTCCATTTTGTTCCTTTGAGGTTTGGGGTATTATTGCATCTCTCTAGTTGCATCACCTTTCGGCTTGAGCTTTCATATGAAGATCCTAGAAGTATGATCTTAGTTCCATTCTCTCTTTTGGATTCTAGGTAGTTCCTTGTCTATGACTTGAGTGTATAAATACATATAAGTTTTTGTGTTTCATAGTTGTTTGGTAGAAGAAATATGCATTTTTCTCCCCTTTGTTAAGCCATCTTACCCCAAATTCATGGCCCTCCATATCCTTTAGAAGCGTGCTTTCGTTTGTTGCTAGTTCTTTTGTGAGATCACTTGTGATGATGGCTTCTTTAATCTGACTCATTTCCTTTTCCATTTTAGCCCTTTGTTCTAATACACACACAATACTAGCAATGGAAGAAAGATAGTCACACACAACAAACACAAAAGAGAGCAAGTGTGCAAGCAGAGAGAAGATTGCTGGAATTGTTCACATATTGTCCTCTATAATCCATTTAATCATTTATGAAGGTACATATAGGGTTGAAAACTGGGATGGAAATGCACAAGCGACATGCAAATCTTTCATCTCTTGGACATTTTCCCATTAAAGCTCATTCAAAGAAAGAAAACTATATGATTCTTGATTACTTGTAACTGCTAAATACTTATGGGATTAGTTAGAACATGATAGTATTCAACACGTATTAGATTGGCTCAACTCATCAGTTCAATTTCTTCAAACAAATCCACCCCTCCCTAACGCCCCAACCAGCAGACAAGGTATGAAACAAAGAGCGCGTATCTAGGGTAGGCATTGAAACGTTCGAAAGCTTGTGAAGCCGAGAAATCATAGAGAGTGATCTCTCTCTCTTGCTAATGAAACATGATAATCGAACATGCTACCTAACCTCTCTTGGAAGCTATAAAAGATTAGGAGACAATTAGAAATATAGTATATTGTTGATGATGTTCGCAGTGAAACAAAGGATCGCATATGTTGGAGGGTCGTGTTTGTTGGAATGTCTTGACTATGCTATGAGTTGAACCTCTATTAAGAAGGTGACTTTGTGTAACCACTAATTTTTGGTAAGAACAAGAAAGGCCTCCTCGCTGAAGTTTCATGCTTACTACACTTTGTTGAATGGTAGGTGCAAAACTTATGACTTATAGATTCATGTGGGAAGGGGAACCTAGAATGTGGGCTTCGTAAGAAAGATGTAATGACATCTTACTTTAGAGCTAAAATGTTTGTAGGAGGGGTTGAAGCAGGATGAGGAGTTGGACATGGACTTGATGCTTGCAATGGCACCTCCTGGTTGAAGTCTAAACCCTATGGGTAAGATTGTGATAGGGATGGGCACTAGAGAAAAACTTATACTTTTGAATTTGTGGAGGTTGACTTCCTTAATAGCTTGTCACAATAACTGAGGGAGAGAATATGTGATTTGTTAGATTTTACCATCCTTGTGAAGTCTGTAGGTGTTGAAAAATCCATTGTACTATGCCCTTCTACCAAATTGGCAAGGCTTGCAAGGAAGAATGCCACAACAATCCAATGTTATAATATCACAATTGATTGTATCAATGGAATGTCCAATAGGAAAAGTGATAGAGTGCTTATGTGTGAATTGAGGGAGAGAAAATATGATCTGGTATATTCTACCATCCTTGTGAAGTCTGTAGGTGTTGAAAAATCCATTGTACTACGCCCTTCTGTCAAACTAGCAGGGCTTGCAAGGAAGAATGCTACAACAATCCAATGTTGTAATATCACAATTGATTCTATCAATGGAAGGTCCAATAGGAAAAGTGATAAAACGCCTATGTGTGATAGGTGTGGGCGAACTTGCTTCCTTAACCCATCCAAGATGATATGAATGTGTTGGTGGTGTGGTAGGGAGTTGGAGTGAGTCAACCAATTGCTAAGAAACTATGGTATTTTTGTTGTCACTGTTCATGAATAGTTGTCTGTGTAGCTACATGATCTGTAAAGTGTGAGTGAAGAGAGCTTCTCACTTTAGATCTCAGTCACCGGGTTCGGCCAATTTGAACCTTCAAGTTCGAAATTCGTCAAACTTCAAGCAATTTCAAATAAATTCGTTGAAATGGAAAGGTTGAAGTTGAATAAAAGGTAAAAATAAATCCTCCGCATAACATTTCCTCTTACGGATATGATGCCAACTCTCACAGACCGACGTTGAGTTACAACTATAACTACCAGTTTCGTTTATGGGCTATGACTATCGTCTATGTAGTAACTACATGCTACCACTGACAAATGACGGCTATGAGCTACTAGTCTCGGGCTACGGGCCTACGGCTACGGGCCTCTCGGCTACAAGCTACATGCCTACGACTACACCAATCTTTATGTTTTTTTTTTAAGGAAATAGTTATTTATATATTATTTATTTTTCTTACTTACTAAAATTATAAAGTTATATTAAAATTATAAAGTCATATAATGTATAGGTTATAATATATTATAATTTATATAGTTATATTATATATGTTGTATAGATTATAATTTATATAACATATATATTATATCATCTAATATATGTTATATAATATATATAACATGTTATATAATTGTCCAATTTAATATATTTATTATTATTTTACTTTTTATAAATTTATATTAAAATAATAAAGTCATATAATGTATAGGTTATAATATATTATAATTTATATAGTTATATTATATATATTGTATATTGTATAGACTATAATTTATATAATATATGTTATATAATTGTCCAATTTAATATATTTATTATTATTTTATTTTTTAAAATATATATATATATATATATATATATAACATTCGAATTTAATGCCAAACTTTATCAAAAAATTTTAAGGCAATTTTCCCCGAATTTCATTGGTGTCGAATTCGAACACGAACGTGGTGATTAAGCTTGAGATTAGTATAATATTGAGCTAGGATGATTGACTAAGGGTTAAAGGCATTGGTATCACGAAACTTAGGTTCCTCTGGTTGTTCCTTGGGGGTAGGTTCTTCAGTTATCTGTTGTAGTTCAACAAGGAGAGCCTTTAACTTTTTGGCCTTCGGGGCAACATTTGTCTTCAAAATGCCCATATCATTGATGATAAGAGTAGTATTTGTGTTTCCCTTGTCCATTGTGACTAGTTGTCTCCGGAGAAGTACTAATGGTGATTGAGAGAGTAGGGAAAGAAAAGCCCTTAATGTGTAAGGGATGTGGTAGTTGTTGTCTAGCTTGGTTAGCCTTAGCTTTAATTTTGGAAGTTAGTTGAAAGACATGATCCAATCAAGAGATGAGGAAGAGTTTTAGTTTTGTTCTGATGCAAGGAAGCACATTAGAAATTGACTTGATGGAAAGGGTATCTACAGATTCGCCCTGAAATTTGGTAGAGTTTGTTGAAGTCCTCAATGAATTGTTGGATTCACTATCCAAGAGTGTGTTGGAGTTTTAGCCATTGTGCTAGCGTTTCATCCTTGTACCCTATCAGGTAGAGTTGCTCATGGACAATGTCAATGAAAGCATCATAAGTCCTGGTTGGAGGTTGGTTGGAGGTTGAGGGGCATTGGGTGTGTCTGCCACTATGTGAAGGTTTGATATTCCATGTGGATGTCAGGTACAAGGATCTTTTGAGCTTCTATTAGAACAGGTTGAGTTTTGAAGTAGTTTTCCAAACTGAGTCCAAGAGTTGAGCATGCCCCCATTTAGGGCTCTGATAAATTTAGGGACATAAAGCATTGTGTCCAATGTGAAACATCGCTAGGCAATGAGGATTACATGGAAATATTGTGTTGAGGCCATGGGTGGTGTTGCACGGTTTGCTGGAGTTCTTGCAATCAAGTGTTGAGGAATTGCTAGGACATTTTGCTTATACCTGCATCATTTTTGCTTGAAGCTCTTGTTGATGAGTAACACATGTTTCTAACACAAGATGTTATTTCTCATGCATTTGTTTGATCAGGGCATGTGAAATACTGCAGTCACGAGAGTCTCTAGTATTGCTGGAGGTTTTATGGGGAACTATAGGACATAGGGAATGGTTGATACCAGTAGGAGTTGAGAGCTCAAGTAGAATCTTGGGTAGGGAAAAAAAATCTAAAGGAGGTTGGAATTGCAAAAAATTGAAGAGGCCCTTATTTTATGGCCCCCCAATTTATGGATGAAAGATACCCTTGCACAAGAAACACGAGAGAGCTAGCATGTAAGCATGAAAGAAGATCGCTGGAACTATACACATGTTGTACACTCTGATCCATTAAGTATTTATATAGCTACATATAGTCGAAAATTGGAATGCATGCACAAGTGACATGCAAAGCTTTTATCATTTGGTTTTTTCTGAATAAAGTTCATCAAAAGAAGGAAAGCTAAAAGAGAACTAAAAGCAACTAGGAGTTATAATTAGAGATATAGTACGTTGCCTCTAGACACATACTAATTCTCATCCTGTCCAAAGATGTTTCCAAAAAACATTTGTGTTCTGTTTTTGTGTTGTGAGGGGACCAAGACAGACAAGTTTCCATCTTTGGGATGGGGATAAAAACATCCCCACCTGTAGGATATGTGCCCCCTGAAATTAAAAGACACTGCCATTTTTTTAAAGAATATTGTTTATAACTCACATGGGGCCCAATAGGAAACCTTATGTTGTCAAGGTCGGGCCCAATATTTTTGTTGAAAGAATTAACTTTTGTTCATTGTGCAGTTATCTCTTGTGTGTAGTAGACAAGGAGTAAATATTGGGGTTTTCTGAGCTGAATATTTTGCAGGAATTTGATAGTGGTGGCCAATAATAGCTACCAAAGCCTAGAATTCCTCCATCCAAGAACTGTTATCTTCAGCTGGGCACAAGGTTTATGTGGCAGCGACAAGGAGGAAAACAATTTACAACTTAATATTTTTTGAACTTTTCAATCGTTATTCCACATCAAGGCAACTTCAAAGAATACTCTCAATCTTTTTCAGAAATACATTGAGGGGAAAGGGGCCCAAGGGTGGAGGGGGTGACATATTAATCATATTATTGATGATAGACGGGGGAATACACCAATTATATTGATGCGTGAATCATATAATTTGATGTTTAAAGTTTTTCTGTCAGACAAATTTCATTCTTGTTGTTCACATATACAAAATTTTATATTTGATGCACCTTGTTGCTTCCCCATGACAACTTTGTCCTTGTGAACCTTGGAAACTTCGTCCTATGAACCTTGGCAACTTAGGTTCCTTTCCATTAGCTTTGATTTAAAAAATTGAGTTTATGATGCAACATAAACATTTTTGAACCTCGTTGAAGGTCTTGTGCTCAATTCCATTGCTTGATACTTTATTATAGATTTAGGTGTCTAAACCCACATCTTTTCAAATCTAAATGGGATGTTGGTTGATCTAGAAATTGTTTGGAGATGGAGGAGGATTGGCCAATAATTTGATCCCGCCCCTTTTTGAATGAAATATTCTATCGGATTATTATTGGAGAAAGATTAATCATTGACTAAGATCCTATCGAGCCTTTCAACAATCAAAGCTTTCTCCCCTTGCTGATCATTCCATGTGTAGACACCTTGTTTAGGGTGTGTATTCACAAGATTTATATTTATATCGTTGCTTGAAGTTGTAAACATGTAACATTCCACTTCTGTATGTTGCCTTTTTTCCTCTTGAAAGTTGGTGATAGAATTAAAATCTCCCTCGAGAATACATGGTTCCATTCCATAGTCTTTCCTATATCTAATGAGCTATTCCCAACCAAGGTTGCCAGAGCATGGGAGCAGAGCATTGAGACTGCAATTTCCCAAAAGACCTCAGGAGCAGAGCGTTATATATATGAAAACATACATATTTGTGCTACTTGTAGATGAATACTACATTATTATGAAGTTAGAAATGCCATCCATAATACATTAATGATTATATTGAAACTTTGAAAGAAAGCATGATGAACAAATGGGCAAGAACATTTAATTGACAAACGTAAATGACAAGTAATGTTCCACCATCGCTTATATTGGGATCCTCATCATTAGTATAATTATTAATATTTCATCCTTTGCCTCTACCTCAATCCTCTAGGGATATCAGTCAACACCACCCAATTTTGATGAAACTGCCTAAACCAAGCCTTAAGATATGGTAGAAAAAGCTTAACATGCCTAATCAGTGATTTTGGTTTGAATGAAGGGTACATTTTTGCTAAGGCCATGACAAAGGAGTTCAACAATCAACACCACCAACATTAGGGTACATAAAGGGCTTGATGCTCTTGATTAAATGCCACTCACATACCCTCATACATGATAGAATCCAATGAAAATGCTGCAATCCTGCTAATCCTGAAATCCTAAAAACAAGTCTGCTGAATTTTGAATGGAATATGAAATTCTACTTTCTCCATATGAAGTCCAATGAGGTTGGAACCACTCTCAAACATCTTGAAACAATTAATGGTAATGTTAAAAATTTAAGCAAAAGGATAAATTAAACATTATCATTAATTGCCATCATTTTTTGTCAAACCTTCTCAAAATCCACAATCATGGTTCGATGTGTCCAGGGAGTGCCTAGGGAGCGCCAAGGGAGTGCCTAGGGAGCACGCTCCTTTCTCCAGGAGCGTCTGAGGGAGCACGCTCCTTTCTCCAGGAGCGTCTGAGGGAGCACCATGCTCCCCACAATGGCATGGAGCGTCCTAGGGTGCGCCATGCTCCCCACAGTGGCATGGAGCGTCCTAGGGAGCCTCTGAGCGTGCTCCCAAATTGTGCTCAAAGCATGGTTCTTGGGAGAGCGGCCCATGGGAGGGTGCTCCCGGTAACACTGTTCCCAACATTCTAATTTCTAGTTGAGATCATGTGGTTGGTGCATAAAGATTTTTTATTTTTCCCCTTGTCTCATCCATAATTGATGGAAAGCTGCTTGACATTCATCACCTCCCCATGTCTTCATTTTCCATCATAATCTTGTGGGTCCGTAGAGTTACTAGGCCCCAACAAAACCTCTTGAGCTGTTTGCTATATACCTAGAACCCTTTCAAAAGTTTTGAATGAAGTTGTCCATCCTACTTTTGGTTTCCTAAAGTAGGAAAATGTTTTATTTTTCCATCAAGATTTCCCTTTTCAAAAGATTCTCTTCACAAGGGCGTTTAATCCCCTAATGTTCCATGACACAACCTTCATTCTGAAGAGTATTGGTTTTTTTGGAGATAGACTTCCCTCAAAGTCTTTGTTTTTCTTTAGTTGATCAGCACTTGCCCTTCTACTTTAAGTCTCTCTTGGTTTATTTTTCTTTATTTTTTGGCATTATTCAGATCTGATTTTTGAGATTTTAAAACGTTAGCTTTAATCCCCAAGGCTTTGGAGGGTTCTTACTTGAGTTCAGAAGTCCTTCCTCCCCCTTTCTTTAGCTTGGACTGTGAGTCCTTGAGTTGATATTCTGTTAGGGTTTTCAAGAAATTTATGGCATATTCAAATGCCAATAGCTCCATGTCCACGTCCTCCATCTCCTCATCCTATAGGCCAATGTCATAATTTCATCTATATTTTGCTGCTGGTTGTCAGGTTCTTGTTCATTTGGGTTTTGTCCTGGTTTTGTATTGTTGTTTTGGTCACCATGTTTTCCCCTCTGTGTACTCTCTCCCTGTACCTTCTTTCTCCTTGAGCTTCACTATGTTTTTGTTCTTACTTCTCTTCTTCCCATGTTTGTTCATTGCTTGTGGTTTCTAGTTTTTCCACTAGTTCTTTCACTCTAGGTCATGTGTTAGAAACCTGTGTTGCATTGCCAGGCTTTAGGTTTTGTGATGGTGGTATCTGATTTGGGGTCCTTTCTCTAGCCTCACTAGTTTTCCTTTCGTTCCTTCCTTCTTGCTTGGACCTTTCATGTCATGTTCCTTGTGTCTCCTTTTTCATTTGCCCTATTCAGTGCTTCAAATCTATTATGATTTGCCCCTTGTGTTTCTTGCATTCTTTACTATTTTTTCCTTGACCCTTTAGATTTAGTTTTGACTGCCTTGACCCTAAGATTCTACCTTGTCCTAGTAGTCATTGGGCAGTCTCTTATTAAGTGTCTATTTTTGTGACATATTTTGTACCAAAATGGAGTCTGCACATATTTAATGGTTCGAGTCCTTTTTTCATCTTGACTTTCCAACGTTACAGATTCTGTGGATTAGAAAGATTCACAAAGACACAAATCTGAGCATATGAGGTGCATTTTTTTTTCTTTGGTTATATTTTCATAAGATTTGATAAATATCCCAAGCTTGTTGCCATTATCTTCAAGGATCTCTTCATTCCAGAATTCCAACGGCAGTAAGTAGAGCAGCATCCACACTGGAGCCTTCAAAAGGTCCTCCTTGGTAGGGTCCAATCTCTCAGACTAGGGCCATGGAGGCCTGGTGAGTTGAGGAAATACGGTTCCCCCGCCATGATCCTCACGATCCTTTGTATGCGCAAAGGTCACTATAAAAAACCTTTGGTGTAGATGGAGCTGTTTACTTGCCGTTCATAAGATATCCAATAATATAATGTCTTCTTTCAGGGCCATCATCCAAAAATCGTCAAATAATAGCATGGTTGTTTGCATACTAAATATGGCTTCTTACCTGCATTGAGGTGATTTCTAGTTGTGTGTTTTCCTCTTTTTCAGTACATCCTTTAGGGAGCTTGCTTTTAAACTTCTGCTCTCGTTTAGATTGTTCCACAACCACTGAAGATGTGTGCTTGGGCTTGCTACTGCWTCTTTTGTAYGAACATTGAGTAGGGGCCTCTCTCCCCCTGAAAACTATTTGTTCTGTCAAGAATCCTATCTCTTACTATCCATGTAGACAAATTTTCTTTGCCTTTGCCAATTTGTGAACAAGAAAAATATCACCTTCATTAAACCCCAAATGCAGTTAAAGTATATTATAGGTTGGCCTACTTGTGATAAATGTAGGCCACCCTCATATCATATTAGTGCTAGCCTCACCAAGAGGGCTTTTGGAGTAGTATATAAACCCATGAAGGCTGCCCTTTTTACCTTTGTCTCACCACATCTGCTTGGAATTAAGTGGGTAAATTTGTTAGAGTAGCAAACTGGAGGTTGAAATTTGCTCTTTCAAGGTAGCCACACTCCTTATTTACTATAATGACTTTATTTAGATAATGTCATCACTGCATCAATGATAGCAATTAATGTTATTTATGGTGAATTCACATATGCATATTTGATGATAATGGAACTTCATGCAGAAGTGTTAGTGTTGGCCTTAGAAGTAATGATATGATTAATATGTTGGAAATGCCTCCAGATCTCCTATTGGATGGAGGTGAATACGGCCTATAGAGAGATTATCCAATTCATAAGTCATGTAAAATTATTTTCTATACATTTTTATATGTTTTACACCTTTGATTGATAATGCAATTTTATGTCTTTATGCTAGGGTGCACCAGCTAGCTCAGAAGTAAACTACTTGTTTGAAAGCCTATTTCTATTACTGAAGCTAATGTATTTTCTTAGTATGTTTTTGTAGGTTTTTAAGTATTTGCAATCCCTTGATGTTGAAGATTTTAAGGATGTGAAGTCTGGGTACCGCATTACTTTTGTAAGTGGTGATATCTTCCTTTGAATGAATGTTGCAAAATTTGAAATCTATATGATGTATGTTGTGAATAATGTGTTTATTGAAGAGATGGAAATGTCTGTTTTGCTATAGATTATGACTGAATGTTGAATGGATGCTTGTTTCAAACCTTTGATTTCTGACACACTCGGGTCTTGACATCAATTGCACTGCATAATGCTTTTTCAGACATTTCGTCCCAATCCTTATTTTGAGGATACTGAATTGGTGAAAGTATTCCGGTTTTCTGATGAGGGTACTACATCGGTATCAGGCTCTACTGTAAAATGGAAAGATGGCATGGTATGTTAAAGTTTATAGCTTTTGAGTTACTTTCCACCAGTTAGTTGCAAATTTGGAGCTTTTGTTATTATTTTTAGGTATTACAATGGCATTCAGAAATTGATCCTCACCAAAGTCATTGGCCTTTACTTCTATGTATTATGACTGATGAAACATCTATATATTACTGTGTAGTGCAGGACTTTACCAATGGGGTTGGCCCAGACAAAGAGGGGAGGAAACGGCCACTTGAAGAAGAAAGGTATTTTGAGTATTTGACTGTTAAGTTGTAAAACCAAATATTTCAAGGAAGATACTTCTATTTAATTTTTATTTCTCTTCAGCACTATAATGGTATTTATCCTGCGTTATATTATCAGATAGAAACAAATTTAATCGGACACTTCTTAAAATCTTTTGCATACACCTCTGCATATGTGACATCTATCCTATCAATGTGCAGTTTTTTCAGTTGGTTCAGTGCGACCCAGCTGAAGGATGCTTCTGGTGGAATACATGATGAGGTACTTTATTACTTGTATCATGGGTTGTTGTTGTTTGATTCTATTTAAAACAGTAGACTTCTCAACCATTTTTGCTTGTGCTAGTGCCTTTTCTGAACCCCAAAGTGCCTTTTTCATGACTCCAAAGTGTTTGGGATGCTGCCCCAATTTCTTCTTTTCTGCAGTATGATATTTAATGCCATAATACTTTTGACTTTTGATTGGTCCTGTTGGAAAATCCACACAGATAGGATTACATACTTCGTTACCTAATGCAATGGAGGGCATTTAAGAGTTAGAATCATCCATGTTCCCCCATCTTGATTACATTCTTTATCTTTTGATGGCATTTGATTTTCTAGGGTGGCTCAACAGTTACTTTGGATATTCAGTTTTAGTGATCAGGACTCGAAGGCTATTGCATACTGTTTTCAAGTTTGCAAAATTACTTTCATCATAGTTCAGCACCCTTAGATTAGTCCAGGGGATCAATGGGATATGGTTTATGGAAGAAAAATTGGGAGTGAATTCAACTGAAACTATTTCTAGGGTCATATGATGAAAATGATATTCTATTGTCAAAAATTTGTAATGAAGTAAAATCTCTTTCAAAATTTAGATTGCACAATGAGAAGCTGTAGGAGATATCACAGGAGGAAAATAACTTATCATTGAATGAAGAACATTGAATAGTGCTGAAGTGTTAGATTTGATGCAAATATATTGTAGGGAAGAGACAAGATAGGTTATCAAAACCATTCCTTGTAACCCTCACCTCCTTTGACAATATGATGCATTTTTGTCATACTTTTTCTGTCATTTTTCTAGTATACAATTCCCCTTGTCCTTTATATTTTGGGACATGGACATTCATTGACCAAGGTATTTACTATTTAGTAATTGTGGTCTATTTTCTAATTATTGTTTGGATATATTAACAAATTCCTTGCAGATAATTTATATGGAAAGTTCTGTACAAGGATCCTTGGTGTCGATTAAGAGGGCTGCTTATGTAATGTACCTGTTGCCGTCCTAATACACACTTGCAAACGTGAGCTAAGTCTGGCTCACTTAGTGTGTCCTTGGAGGCACAATGCCTAGATTCAAAGCCCACGCTGTCACTTTGACTTGAACCTCTTCCGTCTAGGCATACTCCTAGGGAAGCCAAGGGGGGCAGACCCTAGTTTCTAGATAACATTAACGTTATGTTCTAGGAGTTGATTTTAATTTGTTAGAGGGTTTGGGAAAAGTCTAACCTATGATGCAAAGGCAGCAAATGCAAGATGCAACAATAAAGATGAAAATCAAGCCTTTTCCTAGGGCAACTAAGCCTAGTGCCTAAAGATTGGGCTAGGGGTCAACTAAAGTTTGAGGGTGTTAGATTACAAAAGATTTACAAGTTACTTACAACCAATAATGAATGTAGATATACAACAATTATGAACAAGAGATGCAAGATATACAAGATACAAAGATGACCAAGTGCTTTAATGTGTAAGTATTCAAGGATATTTAAAACATGAAGATCATTCACATTAAGCCAAGCATGCCCCAATAGCACTTACTCTATTGGACTACCTTTCAATGGCAACCACAACACTTATATACCACAAGAGCACTTCGAGAGATTAAAAGCTTTAAAATGCAAGTGTTCTACAATACCCAATGACACTTAATTAATTATTCCACAAAGCAAAGAAGCATCACTTGCATATGAGATTGAAAAGATTTGCACTTACAAGTATTAAACCACGAGATATATCAATTTGAGCCAAGATGATCAATTGCTTTAGTGAATTAAGGGTTGTTTAAGATTTGTGAAAATTTTAGTTACCCTAATTAAGTGTTTAACCAAAAACCTCCTCCCCCAATTACCAAATAACTGCTGGATACTCAAGAAGTGAGGCAACAAGGCCTACCCTAGCTTCACAGGTCAACCCTAAAGATCCAAGTACTCCTGAAAAGGATGCCGTGCGCCGTGAGACCGTCCTCGGCCTAACACCTTCCATTGCTTTCCTCAAACCCCGTTTTAGATGGCGAAGATGGTGGTCTTAGGTGTTTATATATCAATGGGTTAAGTATTTTGATGTATTTGAGAGTGTTTTAGTGACTTTAGGTTGCCTTAAAAAGGTGATTTTATGCCAAAACCAAAACTTTTATGAGCTTACAATGATGTGTTATAAATGAAATTTAAGCACATTAACACATGTAAAACATGTAAAGCAGAGCTGAATTAAAGAGTCATTCCATCACGATTTGTTAAACCATAACATGTGTAAGCTCGTAATGAAAAGAATGCTATGAACAAGGGCAAGAACAACTTGCCAAAGAAATAAGAGCTTCAATTAATCACCACTTAACCATGAGTGTTAATGCATTAAAAGAGAGTGTTAAGCATGAAAAGTACTTGTTGAAACTTAGAAAGTGTGCCTACACTATTAACATGCCCAAATATACTTTAAACTTGAGTGATGGCAAATGGCCTTAAGAATGAGTTAATTGCAAAACAAAAGAATTACTTCTTAAACCATGTAAGTGTTGGATTAGGGCATGTGCAAATAGATGAAACTTGAGATAACTTAAAGCATGCAAGTAGATTATGCCCTAAGGGCTTAGGCTAAAATCTAATGTGTGAATGAGATCTACCTCTAGGGAATTTTAACATCATAGCATAAAGAGATCATTAACACATTACTACTCTAGCCTTACGATTTTGGGTATGTCTCTCCCAAGGTGTAGGTAAATTATTAAGAAAATGACTTGAAAAGAGAAACAATAAAGAAACCACTCACAATGGCACAAGGTGGAGGCAAGCCTACCTTTGTTGTGCCAAAGAGGGTTTGGAAGCAAGAATAAGACTTTAGAAATGCTAGAAAAATGGAGGGGTGAGATTTTTTACCCAACCCAAAGGAGAGACTTTTGAGAGTGTTGTGTGACCAAAAGTGGGTTGCAAAACCCTTTGACCTGATAAGAACCTGCAAAAACCAGCAAGCTATTGCTTGCTGGAAACGCTGCACACAACAAGAAAAGTGGGGAAAAATTTCTGTTTTCAGGACATAAATTTTTCACATGAAAATTTCGAGTAAAAATGTATTTTTGTGACCTATCTATGATTGTTAGTAAGCTGAAATATAGGAGGAATGAGTAAAGAAACCAGCTCTGAAAAACAATGGAGTTTAAGGGGGTTTTAAGAGTAGACTCTTCCTTGAGGTTAGCCCAATAAAACCCTAGAGGTAAGCCTGCAAAATGTAAGAGAGAAGTTACAAAAATAGATAGAATGTGAGTAGATCTAGATGGTAAAAAAAACTACTTTGAAATATTCAACTAAACACTTCACTAAATCTATGATAATATGACCACAAGATCTATCCAAACAAAATACTTTGCTTGAAACCTCTACTCCAGATCCATAAAACTTGAAGCAAGAATGAGAGAGAGAAATAGAACAAGATCACCTCAATAGTAGCAAGAAGCAACACGAATACTCTTTGTTTCTTCAAAATCTTCCAAAGCCTTTCTATTACTCAAGAGGAGAGTGTTGTAGTAACAAGTTGCTCCAACACTCTCAAGAGCAAAATGGAAATGAAACACAATGAACCAAGAGAGAGAGAGAGAGATGATGGAAAAATCAAGTAGTATAACAATAGCTCAAGATATGGTGTCAAATGAGTGAGGGGGGATTCTATTTATACTTGGGAAGGCAAAGCTACCCCTCTTGGATGAGTTACAAGTGTCACACATCAAAGAAGTCAGTTTTAGGGTTTTGGTAAGTTAGGGTTTTGGCATGTATGGATGAAGTGGAAATGAGTTGGAGTGAGTTGACAAGGCTTTGATAAGTGAAATGATGAGTTGTAGGGTTTAGGGACACACCAAGGGATATAATAAGTCTCCCATTAATTGTTTTGTTATTTTATCACTTTTTGGAGACTTTTTAGAAGGGAGGCACACCACTGTAGGAAAAGTGACGTTTTTGCTTAATGGCTAGGTGAGGGGGCGATGTGAAGGTTGGAAAAGGTTAGGAAAAATCTCTCTCACCTTTTCCATTATTACTTTCATCCATTTGCTTATAAATTACAAAAATGACATTTTACCTATGTCATGACTTAGCAATTAAAATTGCTGTTTTGACTGACTGAGACTCCTGGTGGACAAACACCTAGAAAAAGTTGTCCGACTGAGATGAAACTTGGTCCAAGGGTGTAGGGGGTGTCTTTCCATTTCTTTTGAGCACAAATACCCCTATCAAAAACCCAAGGACCTAGTTTTTACAATATTTGCTCAAAAATAATTAATTAATTAAATAATTAATCTCCCAAACTTTAGAAAATTTAATTAATTAAAAAAAACTTATTTAGACTCTACAGAATTCCGCAAAACTTTCTAAGATGTCATACATGGTCATTTACATCATTCCTAAACAAAAGTAACTAGAGGATAATCCCATTAGAACGCCTTTCACCACTTTGGAGGAATTATTGCTGGTGGGAGGGAAAAACTCGAGGGAAAAACTTAAGGGAAATTAATAAGGCTGAAAAGCCCAATTATTAACCTGAGGATAAAAAACCTTCGATGAAAGGAACTCTCCTAATGAAGAGATCCCAAGGTAACTGACCTAACTATGACCCATGCAGACCTATTACATTATTAATCCACACAGGAGTGCAGAAATTCCGTTTACAAAAAAGTGTGTTGGAGGCATAAATTGCCGAGTGGAACCAAACTGTCTTCGACAAATTAGCATCTGATGATGCATCTCTTCATGGCACATGGAGTTGACCCCCTAGTTGGATAGGCGGTCAACAATACCTATGAATTGTGTTGAATTAATGCTAAATTATTATGGTTTATGTCATGGATTGAATTAATTTCCAATTTGTTCAGTTCTGATTGCCTGTATTAACCTGCATTATAAATTATGGTCTCATGGATAATTGAATGGTTTCATTATGTTGCATAAATCTGTACTGTCATGCCTGTATATGGTAATTAGTTAATAACATGACAATGAGATATGGCATCAAAACAAAAATTAGTGTGAATTTGGGTGGTTTAAAGAATACCCATATCCTCAAAGTGTACATAGGGTATTGGGTACGTTACATTCTCTCTTCCAAGTTCTCATTTGTTCTTGGTTTCTTTGTGTCTTTTTTTTTTGTTGTTATAGGAATGGAGCTACCAAATGTAGTGTATCTATAATGGACCAATGCCATCCATTGAAAGATCCACTGAAACATACTACAAATCATTTGTAAGAATCAGTGGAAAAGATCATATCGAATCATGAATAGTAACTTCTATAGCATTTGTACTTTCAATCACCTTGTAGGTCAAAGGATCATGTAGACAATAAATTGGAATATGATCCCATCTACTTGACCCAAAAACTTTGAAATGTGAAACTGATGGAGTCATATCTTGAATATTAGGAGGAAGGGGTTTCTCCATGTGCATCCACAAATCCTTGCTTCAAAGAAAGGAAGTTATTGGATCTACCTAAATATTATAAGTAGCCCTATTTATTTGAGAAAACATCCACTTTTGAGTCCATTAGGCTCAACAACAACCTCCTTGAAAAAAATGAAGTCTTCAGAAGTTCTCCTTTTTAAACCCAAGAGAGAAAAAGAAGTGCTCGGTTCTTTGGAAAAATATTGAGTGCACTAATGCTTGCTGCAGATCAAAGGAAGGAAGAGAGCGTTGGTCTTGAAGGAGGATTTAAACCATAGGAAACTCTAGAAAAAGTGATGATCCAAAAACCCTAGTGTTGAGGAAAAGGTATGAGGAACCTTACTTAAGCATTTTCAGATCTTGCTGGGCTAAAGCAAGATAGTTGGGAATGTTACCCGGGGTTTATAGCCTTAAAAAAAAAAACAATCACTTAATCCACATGTATTAAGTACCAGGGACCAAGGTTGGTTTTATATATTATATGTAACTGTGCAAAAGAGAGAAAAATAAGCAAAAATTTACATAAGTGTGTATATGGATAAGAGACAAAAATAAAAGCAAAATCTGAACCACATCATCGAGATACACATGTGAGACTGAAATTAAAAATCTGATTTTTATATTGATTTCTTTTTGAGATAGAAGGCCAAATTCTCTTTACAAACCCCTGCGAGGGTAGGGCCAAAGTTAGATTTAGAAGCCTTCAATGGGCACCATACAAAAAGACACTGACAACAAAAGAAAATTGAAGCTAAAGATCTAGATCAGCTTGCCACAAAATGCTGTCACTTGACTCTGCAAAATATTCTTTATCAGTCATGTAATTTAGTCCATAAACAAACAAGAACACACAGACTGCCAAAGATAAATCATACACCTTTAAAGACAACCTGCTGGAAGATATGATTCGGTTTTGAATCCTATTGCCTTCAATAAGACCCTGCTGTCATCAAGATGGTTAAGCCTTCTAGTAAACTCAGAATGAATGAAGAATGGAAGAATCTCACCAGTATAGAGCAAACCTTATAGTAGAAGTTCTCCTTCTATTCTCTCTTACTCCTTTGTCTCTTCATTTGATTGAGATTTTATCCTTTGCCAATTAGTTATGGTAGTTTAACTACCTTCCTTTTGTTAAGCTTAATTAGCTTAACTAATTTGTTGAGACAAATAATTAATAATATATAAATAAGGGTCTATTTAAATAATAATTAAATAGGTGGGACCCCTTGTCACTCCAATTTTCATTTCTTAATAATCATCAAAATATGAAGTATAATACCCCAAATATTTGATTCAAGCATCCGCCTTATAGTTCCCATCTTTATATTAAAAATCAAATATTTTAATATCAACAAAATAGAACATGACTATATCCGAAAATAACATTATATCCATGCTGTCCAAAATTTTGTCTAAATATGTATCTGCTGTCCAAAATACCGTCATATCAAATAAAAAGACTGTCCTCAAAAGAAAATAGCATCAACAAGATTAAAAACCATATTTGTTGTGAGAGACATTTTGCCTCTTTTCACTGCTGCCCTCTTTTGATCCCATTTCTGATTTATCCTGTGCATCAATTTCCAGCTGATTAGGACCTTGTGGGCAGATCTCACTGATGATATGAGAGCAACTATCTTTGAGGTGAAGATGGGAAGACACAGATTCAGAGGAATCTTTGGAAGACTTGGAGGGATTGGCCACTCCTTTTCCCTTATCTAGCTCTGGCTTAGGTACATCAGTTTTTAGCCTTTTGCTTGCATGAGAGGACTGTATTGGTGAGGCAACACGATCAACTTGGGCATTTGGGTTGATTGGCGGTGGAGGAGGGGGTAATGGCAACGACACAGTAGGCCAACCATGGTGATGAGCTACAGGCTGATGAACAATTTCTTTTCAACCATCATTGCAGGTGGTTCTGGTTGCATAGACACATGAGGGGGGACGTGGATACCATAGAAATTCTGACGTGGCTGGAAATGAGGCCTCTCAGGTATAGGTTGCATAATTCCTTGGCCAACTAGATTAAAAAACCCAATTTGGAAAAGTTGATTTAATTCTTGCGGATCAACGTCAAAATGTATTGAAAATCTTGGCCTTCTATGGCCTCTTTACCAATTATTTCCTCTACCTCTATTCGTACCTCTGCCATTGCTGCCTCTGCAAAAAAATCTCACCCCGAAGCAATATTCCAATCATGTTATGAAAAGCTCTTAACAATCCATGCATCAATACTCTACCTAAATAAAATCAAAAGGTTGGCTCTATCATTCACAACAGAAGCACATGCAATCCATCCATCATATTTTTTAAAATCAATAATCAATGCCATTTGAACAGGGAGTGATAGGGCTATTGGGAAGATGGGGGGCTTTGTAATGAGCGAAAAATGGTAGCATGGACAAGAACCAACCAATTAATATTGTTCAAGCAAATGCAGAGGCAACAATGTCTCCATATCCAAACTTCCAACACCAGTTATCATCTAGTCCCTTTCTTTTCCCTTTTTAAAATGAAATTCATAATAACAAAACATGGGATAAATTAAATGCTATTGGGAAGGTGGTGGGCATATAATGAGCGGAAAGTGAGATAATGAACGAGAATGAGACGATTACTGTTCTATTACACGAAATAACATTTATTGAAAAATCGACATTGCGATCATTTGCCAAAAACCTTTCTCTGTTAACAATTCAAATCCAAGACATGACAATTTTTATAGTGCTCAATATAAAACCCAATGAAAGTTTCAGGATTGTCAAACTTTACAATTTTCATTTCCCCCTTTTTTTATTTTTTATTTGTGTCCATTTAAACTAGAAAAACGTTTTGTAGGAGATTGTTTACAAAGTCATTTGAAACCAGATTGCCTCAAGCCAGCATGGGAAGCTGAGAAAACAAACATAAAGCCATCGATCTTTCATTATATAAAATTTATATCACAACCCCAATACTTGTTGCATAAACGAACTGGGTTTGAAACCTCAATGCGAAACTGGTGGTCATTGTTTTTCTTTTTCAAAGCCAGGTAACCTCAAAATCGACCAAATCCTCATAAATAAATAACAAATGAGCCAAGATTTCATCGATATAACCAATCCTTCCCACTGTCGGGCCAACACCATAACAAATATCAAAACCAGAGTTCGAATTTACTAACTGTCCATGTATTGGATAAAAAAACGAGGCCTGAGTAGGCACATGGGTGAAATATTTTGAAATGGGGGCTGCAAAGCAAAACAAAAAACACATTTCTTCCAAAACAAATCTTTCCGCAGACCTCCCAAAGTGGCCGCAAGGAAAATACACAAGTCTCCAATATATTTTAAAACAATGGAATGATAATATGAAGGGTCGAAAATCTTCCAAGGACTGGGTAGAGGGCATGGCATTACACCATAATCACAAAACCCAACTGTTCTTTTATTTCACGAAGAAAACCCTTAGAAATCTAATCCCAAGAAATGAGTGAAACCGAATGTATTCGCTATAATCATTTGCCACAGTCATACCATAATAAGCAACATTCATTCTGGGCGCAACACAACCACAACTTCAAACAAAATGGAATGCCAAACAAATTTCCCAACTTGAAACGTTTTAATGCCAACAGGAAGAAACCCCATTTAAATGTAATTTGCACAGCAAAAATGCCCACATACATCCACTGTAATCTTCAGAAAGCAAACACTCTCTGTAAGCAAAATCTAAGAGCCAACATAATGATTTTATTCGGAGCAGAGTTGCAGTACGTGAATGGAGAGACAAGAGCCAACATACTTGTAAAGAGAGCCAAAAAACTAATTAGCACCACTATTCTTCCAAAGGTCGAGCAAAACAGAGGAAATATTAACCAGAGCAACCAAAACAACACGAGTATAGTGAAGGTGGCGACCTCGAGGTAGGGTAAGAACGTCATGCGTGTAGTAATTGCACGTCATTTCCCACATTAATTGCCGTTCACCATAACCAAGTATGGAGCGCACCCAAACTCCCAAAACATTTTCCATAAAACACATAGTTAACCATGTATATCCAACACATAGTTAACCATGTATATCCAATTCGCCACCAAGATAACATTTCCAATTAAAAATCGAATCAGCCCCTCGACATTAATCTCATAAGTACTATATGTATGTTTAACACTTAGCACCAAAACATATCCCACATTTCTTATTAACGGAGGATTGCCATTCAATAAGACATATCCATTGTCCACAATATATAACAAGTATACCATAAGTGCAATACACTATAACTATATGTCAAAATATATGTGTAGCAAGAATGAACCAAGATGCTTATCAAAACAAACATTTTCCTCCTCTTTTTCTTTTCAAATCAAATTGCAAGCACACTCACATCCATCAATTGCACATGGAAACAGGTTAGACTTTCTTTGTTTATTTTCAACTGTAGAATCTTTCTTGTAAGGTAATCATGAGCGCAAATTAGAGAAGCGTCTTTCATCATTATCTACATAAGGGGGTCCCACCTATTTAGCATATTATTAAATATATATAAGTAATAAGGCATTGCAACTCATTTGTAGGCAGGGATTTCATGTTGTGCTTTTGGGCATCAACACCTAGTTCTGTTGTCATAAAGAAGCCTTGAGCAATGCCACTAGCCAAAATCTTCAATTATGCTATTGAAGGGAGTCCATGAAGGAGGGTTAAAACCCTAAGAATCCTTATAAAAGAGATGATAGAAAAGCCCTAGTTTCATAGCCCCTAGGCAATGCCACTAGCCAAAAGTCTTTGGATCAATTGCTAAATCAGGTGAAGAAGATGATCTTAAACCCTGGTTTTGCAATGACAAAAAGTTAGTTATGCAAGTAGCCAAATAGCCTTAGACCAACTGCTAAATTGGGTGGAAAAGGATGATCTGAAACTCTATTTCGCAGTTGCAAAAATCAATGATGCCACTAGCCAGGTAGCTTCGGATGAACTTACCGAATTGAATAAAAGGTGATATAAAACCTTGGGTCCACAATCACAGAAATCCTAGCGATGCCGCCAGCCAAATAGCCCAAGGAAAATTCTTTATAGGGCATAAATGGAACCTGCATAAGATAGAAAATTCTGAAAAGTTAACCCTTCAAAGAAAATGCTCTTGTTGCAACCCAAAATAGATCTTTGAAACAACATTAAAAATTATTAGAAGAGGCACCTGGAATAAACCAGCAAGGAAATCCTCATTTTGGATGCTCCATTCATAGGATAAACATGCAAAAGACCTCTAGAGATAAGTGTATAATTCAGATTTAGATGATCTCAAATAAAGCACCTCTCTCTAGCCAATAATAACCCCATGAAAATAGATAAAAAAGCCGTCAAGTTAGGCACCCACTTGCATGCAAATTCTAGTCACAAAAACATCAACATGTTAGACATCATGAGGTAGAGGATCTATAATGAATTCTCCAAGAAACCCTATTCCAATAAACAAGTTGAAATTAGTAGTGCCACAAAAGACTTCAAGAGAGTGTAACACAAGTAGAGTGAATTGGTATAGGTGGCCCTCAGACAAAAGGATTATTAAACACATTTGAATGTGGTTTTTGTACAAATGATCCTACTATGGTCAAAGCACTAGTCCCAAGGAGGAGGCTAAATCGACCTTACCCTAAATTACAATAAAGTATAATAATGTGATAATGGTGTAACCGCCTACTATAGGGTGGCTCATTAAGAACCTCTACTACCCTCAAATTGTGTTAGCATGTGGCCACAAGTGAAGATTAGCCAAAATATCTCAACACGTTAAGCCCTAGACGAAGCCCCATGTTAAGTATAAAACCTTTTATTAAGCCCTAGATATTGAATTATTACAATTCTAGTATTATATTTGTATGTAGGCTAGAACTCTTCATTGTATTCTTTCATTATAATTGTACCTTTTGTCTCCTATATATATACCAAGGAGACCTAGTCTTAGGAGCATCTCATCTCATCATATCTTTTCTTCTGATTTGGATATATTGTAAAATGAGGTTTCCACCTCAAAGTGGATCATTATCCATTGACTTTTTATCATTCTCAAGGCGTTGGTTCATAACATATGGTATCGGAGCATCGATCCTAGGGTTTTTCTTCTTTAAGCGAGTCATCTTGGCATTTTCTCTATAACCTTTTTTTTTGGGATGCTTCAGATAGTGTAATTTGGAGGTTACTTAGGCGACAACAAAGTACCTTTGGTTAAAATTTCAAGTTCTAGGTCGATATACTTTTTGAGATATAACCTATGGAAGGTAGGGTTTTTGACTCATCCTAAATTCAGTTTTACAAGGGTCATGTTGGGATTTTTGCTATAATTTTTTTTCTGAAAGGTTTTAGACAGTGAAATTTTGGGGAGATTGAGAAGAAATGTCATATTATAGGTGGCCAAAATTTTAGGTTTTGGTGCGCTATACTTTCGGAGATGTAGTCCATGGAAGACAAGGTTTGTGACTAATCTTGAAATCAGTTATCTTGGCATTTTCGTTGTAAATTTTTTCAGTGAAGTTTTAGACTTTGAAATTTTCAGAATTCTGAGTTGACACAGTGAAGTACATGTGGAATTTTTTTTAGATTTTGAATCATTATATTTTATGATATACTGATTATGGAAGTTAGGGTTTTTGCACAAGTGATTTTTTGGTGATTTTAAGAGCTTTTTCCGTGGTTAGCAAGCTCATTTTAATTTTTTTTAAGAGACTTTTCCATGGCTTCAAAGAAAGATCCCAAAATTAATTCACCACTTAAACCTCCAGAAAGCTCCTCCATGATGCATGAAGAAAATGAGGAGATACAAAACTAGCTATCCAAATTGAATAGTCAAATCAATGAATTGAATGTTAGGTCAATAAAAAAGTTTGATTCGATGAATGCTCAAAGAAAAATAGAAAGGAAGATGGATGAAAAGAAGGAACTGTTGAAATAATGTAACTGCAAAGTGTATTCTTATTATTATTTGATATATTATTCATTGGATCAATCCCCATTGTGGATTGATCATGTCGGCTATTGTAAAAGGACCAAATCCCCTTTTGCGGATTGGTCATAACATAATTGTAATAGGCAAAAGAAGAAGTCAGCCCCAGAATATATCAAAGACGCCTCAGAATATAATAAAGGTGGTTATAACCACCCAGATTAAAAAGTCGGCCCTGCTAGTGAAGAGACACTTCACACGTGCCAGTTTAGTATAAATAAGGAGGCTAGTGCCTCACTTAGACACACCTCACTTGCTCATTTTGAGAGACAAGTTTCGGAACTGTAGTTGGAGAAGAGAGAGAGAGAGAGTGGCGCATCTTTGGGAGATGATCTTTTGTATTAGCTTGAGTTATCTCTTGGCATTGTATTGGCTATTTATAATAAGGAAGTTTTGCTGGGTTTTCTTCCCCTAGAGGGTTTCCCAGGATAAATGCTGTGTCTCTTGTGATTGTGTATTTCTCAGTGATCTTGTATTATGCTATTGTAACTTGTTATCTATTGAAATGCAAAGAACTATAATAATGGCTTAAACATTAGCATGGTATCAGAGCCAAGTTGAAGAAAGCATCTTTCACAAGAGTGAAAAACGTCACTGTTGCCGTACATGAAAATTAGGGCTTTTGATGGTGAAGTTTTTCAACCCTAAAACCATCTAGAAAAGTGCACCCTCCCCCAAGGATTACTTTGGCACTCTCAACGCACCTTTTCAGTGGCTAGATCTCCCGGAAAGTGAAACCCTAGTTTCACAAAGTAACGGAAAACTAGAGAACCAGAAGTACCAGAAGTACCAGAGTACCAGAGGTACCAGAAAACCAGAAGCACCAGTCCAGAAATCTGCAGATCAAGTTTGGAGGGGTAAACGTTGGATTTTCTCAGATCCAAGCACACCAGGCTACTCGCCTCAGCCAAGTGCATCTCCTGGTAAGTTCAGAATTTGATTTTGAGCATTTTCATTTTTTGGTCATTTTCCTAGCTCCAGGTAAAAGATGTCTGCAAGCACGAAGCTTGCTGACAAACTGGAAGGCGTGGAAAACTTCCGTGCCTGGAAGTATAGGATCAACCTGATCCTTAAAGAGAATGACCTAGCAAGATTCGTCAAAGAAGAAGTATCGGAACCCGACGATGCTGCAGAAAAAGCCAAGCATCTAAAGGACACGATCAGGGCCAAAAGAATCATTGCAGATTCAACCAAAGACCAAAGAAGGCTCCAAAAGAAATGTTTGATGCCTTAAGCAGACTGTATGGAGGAAAGAACATAAACCGAAAGATGAATCTAAGAACTCAACTGAAGAATACGAGGATGCAGAAAGGAGAAACAATCCAAGAATATTTCTCCAGAATCTCAGAATTTAAAGAACAGTTAGAAGCAATTGGAGACACCTTAGATGAAGAGGAGCTCATAATGACAGCTCTTAACGGTCTCACAAGACCTTGGGATGCATTCATCCAAACGATTTGTGCCAGAATGGAGAAATTGAAGTTTGACTGTATATGGGAAGAATGCATTCAAGAAGAAACAAGAGTAGCTAACTGTGAAGCGCTACTAGCAAAAGATGATGATCAAGCCCTAACTACTCACACCAAAAGAGGAAGGAAGAAACCCTACTTCTAGAAGGAGACTCATAAAGAGCCTCAATCGCCAAACAAATTCAATAATAAAGAATCTCATCCAAGGAGATTTTAGAAGAAAGGACAGCGAAGGGAAAGAGATTACTCATCTACACAATGCTATCATTGTGACAAGATGGGACACATTGCAAAATTCTGTCCAACCAGACGAGAAGAATACAAGAGGAAACATAAGAGGCACCATGCCCATGCAGTTGAAGATGAAGAGCCACCTGTAAAGAGAGCAGATCAAAGACTATGTCTTAATCTCGACCCTCTCAGGATCGGTAACACTTGGAGAGGACACGTGGTTCATTGATAGTGGTGCCTCCAAGCATGGCAGGTCAGAGAGACATTCTCTCTTGTATTTCAGAAAAGAAGTTTTCTCAGAAAGTGACACTTGGAGATGATTACCAATATCCCATCAAGGGAGTGGGAGAATCAAGATACATGCTAATTTCAGGGAATTCAATAAAGATGAAGGACGTACTCTTTGTACCAGGTTTGACAAAGAACCTACTCTCCATTTCTGCTTTAGAAAAGAAAGGCTTCAAAGTTGCCTTTATAGATGGAGAAGTCCTCATGTGGGCTAAAGGAGAAACCCTGAATGAAGCAATCATCATTGGAAGAGAAGAAAATGGCTTGTATAAACTAAAGGGTCACTCAGAGGCTGCCATGACCCACGCCATTGAAAACTCATGTGAACTTTGGCATATAAGATTAGCTCACATCAATTACAAGGCGCTACCATACATATGCAAAGCTGTCACAGGTCTACCAGAATTCAAAATTGACCATGAAGGCGTGTGCAATGGATGTGCGCAAGGGAAGAACATCAAGAACCCTTTTTCGAAGAGAGACAACAAAGTAGAAGGAGTCCTAGAGCTCATTCATTCAGATGTATGTGGCCCAATGCCATCGTCCTCCATTAGTGGGTATGTATACTATGTATCATTTATTGATGATTATTCTCGTAAGAACTAGGTGTATTTTTTGAAATCTAAAGATGAAGTGTTTAGCAAGTTCAAGGAATTCAAAGCCTTGATAGAGAACCTTTCCGAAAGAAAGATCAAGATACTCAGGTTAGATAATGGAGGAGAATATACCTCAAAAGAGTTTGTGAGCTTCTGTAGAGATGTTGGGATCAAGAGGGAACTCACAACTCCCTATAATTTTCAACAAAACGGTGTAGCTGAACAAAAGAACATAACGATAATGGAAGCTGTGAAAACTATGATCCATGATCAAGATCTTCCAATGTGCTTATGGGCAGAAGCAACAATGACAACTGTTTATGTGCAAAACCGATTATCCCACAGTGCACTTGGGTTCAAGACCCCTGAAGAAGATGTTCACTGGAAAGAAGCCAGAGGTAAGCCATCTCAAAATATTTCGCTGCCCAGTTTTTATACATATTCCGAAAGAGAAGAGAAACAAGCTGGAACCTTTAGGAAAGAAGGGAATATTTGTGGGATACTGTGAGGTATCCAAGGCCTTCATAATTTACATACCAGGTCATCGCCACATTGAGATCAACAGGGATGTGACCTTTGATGAAAATGCAACACTCAAGAAATCGAGAAGATGCCAGCTTGAAGAAGTATGTGAAGAGGAACCCGTAATCCCCAGGACTGTAGAATCAGTGAGGGAGGTTCCCAGAGCTGCAAAACCAGTGAGGGAAGATGTAGTTTCCCCTGATGAGGAAATTCCAGAAGACCATGACATGGTAGAATTTCAAGAACCGCCTCAGATGATGATCCTCCATAAAAGAAAGCCAACTTGGGCTAGAGAGCTCATTCAAGATGGAGAGAAGTATGGTGTTCCCCAAGGAACCACGAGACAGGTGAAAAGACCAAAGCCATTCTCCAATTATACGGCTTTGATGTGTGACCTCCTAGAGAAGGAGCCTACCTGCTTTGAAGAAGCCATTCAGATGAAAGAATGGGCAGATGCCATGACAGAAGAATACCAATCCATAATAAAGAATGATGTATGGGAAATAGTTCCCAGACTGAAGAGTAAAGACATGGTATCCTCCAAATGGCTATTCAAAATAAAACATGCTGCTGATGGAAGTATTGAGAAGTATAAAGCAAGATTTGTCGCTTGTGGCTTTTCTCAAAAGGAAGGCATTGACTATGAAGAGGCATTCGCTCCTGTAGCTAGATACACTTCGATCAGAACCGTCATAGCCCTTGCAGCTAAGATGAAGTGGAAGTTGCACTAGATGGACGTAAAGACAGCTTTCCTAAATGGTGTCATCGAAGAGGAAGTGTATATAGAGCAACCTCAAGGATTTGAAGTTGAAGACAGGAAGTCTCATGTCTGCAAATTGAAGAAGGCCTTGTACGGATTGAAGCAAGCTCCTAGAGCTTGGTATGGATGGATAGACAGTTTCCTGACCATCTTGGGCTTTACCAAGAGTAAAGAAGATTCTAACCTCTACATCAAGATTATGAACGATGAGCCAGTAATACTATCACTGTATGTGGATGACTTATTCTTAACTGGAGAAGAAAAACTCATCACTGAATGTAAGAAGAGACTCGCTTCAGAATTTGAGATGAAAGACCTTGGCCTAATGCATTATTTCTTAGGTCTTGAGGTATGGTAGAGTCCAGAGAGGATCTTCCTTAACCAAGGGAAGTATGCAGTTGAAATCCTGAAGAGATTCGACATGTTGGAATGCAAGTCCATGAATACACCTATGGAAGCGAAGCTGAAGCTGCTGGTCGACACTTCGTCATAATTGATTGATGCCACGCTGTACAGACAGATTATTGGATCGTTGATGTACCTGACGAACACCAGACCAGACATTTGTTTTGCCATGAACACCTTGAGTCAGTTTCTGGTAGAACCCAGACATGTTCACCTAGTGGCTGCAAAACATGTGATGAGGTACCTTAAGGGTACAATAGATTGTGGTCTCAACTATGATGGAGATCATGATTTCACATTGAGTGGATATACTGATGCAGATTGGACAGGAAGTGTTTCTGACAGGAAAAACACTTTAGGATGTTGTTTCAGTTTGGGATCAACCATGATCTCATGGCAGAGTAGAAAGCAATCCAGCATTGCTCTCAGCACAGCGGAAGCAGAATACATTGCTGCATGTTCAGCCAGCTGCAAAGCTACATGGCTTCGAAAGTTGCTGACCGGTCTATTTGACCTAGAGATGGAAGCAACCACGATCCTATGTGACAACCAGAGCTGCATAAAGATGACAGAGAATCTTGTATTCCATGACAGGTCGAAGCACATAGAGATCCGATATCATTACATCCGTGACATGGTGCAGAGAGGAGCCATAAAACTTCAGTACGTTAGCATGGATGAACAAGTGCTGATGTGTTGACCAAGCCTCTATCTCGTGTAAAGTTTGATCACTTTCGAGATAAGCTTGGTATAGTCCGAAAGGACCTTCCTCGAAAGGGGGAGTAGTTGCTGTGATAAAGACATCTCTTGCTTCCAGCCTTATTGCTGTGACGTAAAGTAAGACGATGTGATGAGACTAGAACTGTGCTTCCGACTTGACAGCTGCGACGTAAAGCCAGTCTAGTATCCTGATTCCAGCTTGATTGCTGTGACGTAAAGTAGGACGAGTATCTTGCTTCCAACTTTATTGCTGTGATGTAAAGCAAGACGATGAGATGAGACTAGTACTGTGCTTCCGGCTTGACAGCTGTGACGTAAAGCTAGTCTAGTATCCTGCTTCCAGCTTGATTGTTGTGACGTAAAGCAGGATGAGTATCTTGCTTCCAGCTTTATTGCTGTGACGTAAAGCAAGACGATGAGATGAGACTAGTACTGTGCTTCCGTCTTGACAGCTGTGACGTAAAGCCAATCTAGTATCTTGCTTCCAACCTGATGGTTGTGACGTAAAGCAAGATGATGTGATGAGACTAGTACTGTGCTTCCGGCTTGATAGCCGTGACGTAAAGCCAATCTAGTATCTTGCTTCCAACTTAAGTGCTGTGACGTAAAGCAAGACATTGAGATGAGACTAGTACTGTGCTTCTAGCTTGAGAAGCTGCGATGTAAAGCCAGTCTAGTATCTTGCTTCCAGCTTGATTGCTGTGACGTAAAGCAAGACGAGGACTGAGCTTCCGGCTTGACAGCTGTGACGTAAAGCCAGTCCTGTATTATGATGAGCCAGCCTCGTGCTGTGATGATGATGATGTATCAGTTTTATACTAATATATATTGATGCAGATGATGATTGCATTCCTTTGAGAATGACGATGCTGCCGATGAAGAAAACTTCCGATGATTTATAGATACGCTAGTCAGTGTTCCAAGATGATATTGATGATGTTGTCCTCTCACCCACTTGATGCTGTTGATGATATTGTCCTCTCTCTCTCCCCTAATGCTGTTGATGATGTTGTCCTCTCTCTCTCTCGCCTGATGCTGTTGAAGGATACCCTTCTTGTTAAGGGGGAGTGTTGAAATAATGTAATTGCAAAGTGTATTCTTATTATTATTTGATATATTATTCATTGGATCAATCCTCATTGTGGATTGATCATGTCGACTATTGTAAAAGGACCAAATCCCCTTTTGTGGATTGGTCATAATATAATTGTAATAGGCAAAAGAAGAAGTTGGCCCCAAAATATATCAAAGAGGCCCCGGAATATAATAAAGGTGGTTATTGTTAATATTATGGTAGCTGCGGGAGGTATTTACCCCCACATGTGAACCTGACGATAATAGAAGACTCCGGGAAGCAAGAGAAACCCTAATGAGTTAGCTAATAACCCTAGAAGCCTTGTCGGCTCAAGAAGATAATTTATATTAGGCTATTAGCCTCCAAGAGAAGAAGTCTTCCAGAAATTATAATAATATACTGAACAAACACTTATCCAGAAGGAGAAGTCGACCCCAGCAAAACTGGCAGAATCACTATAAATACAGGGCGCCAGTTCTCATTTGTCACCTCTCAGAATTGCAGTTTCCCAGTTGGTGCACAGGTTTGGAGGAGGGTTGCAGGTGCAGCTGTAGCAACAACTAGTTCTCAGTTTTGGCTTGAATATCTCTTGGCTAGGGTTTGGATTATCTGATTAGCTTTTTGTGATGCATTGTCCTTGGGGATTGATGCGCTACTCTTTGTTTGGCTATCTAGCCTAGGGTTTGCTTCTGGAGGAATTCTCAGTTAAGGTTAAGGTGCTCGGAGGGAGGCTTCGACCTATGGTTGGGTGACGAAGGTATCGTTAATGGTAAAACGAGCACACCATCTTCTACATTCTAACAAGTTATGGGCCCACACCCCTTTAGTCAGCCTAAAACGCTGGAAGGAAACATAGCCGTTAGACATTGAGCTCGTTGAGGAACTGCCGCTAGGGTTACTAGCAGAAGCAGTTTCCAGAAGCACTGCAGCTATGGTTACTAGCAGAAGTAGTTGCAGAAACCCTAAACCTCTTGTCGAGGCACCTTAAGTGATGAGATTGACCTAATCTCCGGATAGATCAGTGCGCCCTAGCCCAGCGCATCTCCTGGTACACTCAGAAGGCCAAGACGTGAAGTTTGGATTTTCGGTCAAATCTAGGGTTTGACCAAGTCAAGCAAGCCATGCCGAACTCTATGAAGTCTGAGAACAAGCTAGATGGAGCCTCTAACTTCAGAGCATGGAAGACAAGGATTGACCTCATCCTTGCTAAGAATAAAGTGTTGGATATTGTGAAAGGAAA